>CAIGRE010004913.1:0-11563 GCA_903798275.1 Fraxinus angustifolia subsp. syriaca
AATTTTAGGCTAATAAAAAATATGGATTATGTATCTTAAAAAAAAACAGGTGCGCACATGGAGACAACATGTCTCCGTGCACACGGAGACAACGGAGACACCGTGCGTGTCTCCGTTGCCAGGGGCGTTGCCCCCGACCCCCGCGACCTGACCGGTCGGGTCGACCACTCGGACCCCATGAGCGGGCGCTTCCCCTCAACCCCTGCGATGACGTTGGGGGCGTTGCCTTGAACCCATGAGATAAATGTTGGCTACGATGAGTTGCGGTTCAACTTGGAATGGTGACTATCATGCAGTTAATATATAAGATGTGCGTTCGTTGGCTTTGAAATTGAGGACATTGATTTAAACTTTCAGATTTTCTAAATAGGGGCTATGCTACTTATCAATTAATAAGCAATTTGCGACATGTAGGTTGATAAGTAGCATAGCCCCTATTTAGAGAATCTGAAAGTTTAAATCAATGTCCTCAATTTCAAAGCCAACGAACGCACATCTTATATATTAACTGCATGACAGTCACCATTCCAAGATTTAACCTTCTATTCACCTGATTTGTAGGTTGTCAGAGGATACAGCCTGACACCCTGTTTGGCTAGAAGAATTTGTGTCTTCAATTTTGCAGAAGGCGATTATATATGGATATGGCCCATTTCGACCATGGATCTTGATAGCACACTGGTAGTAAATAAATTATATTTATGTTGATTTAGATTTTCCAAATCCCTGGAGTTCAGTGTAACAGGTTGACTTGCAAATGTTCTGACATCAAGAAATATCCTATTAGGTTGCTGTGGCACTTTGATTCGAAGAAGTTGAGACCGAAGGAAGTTAGCAGAGTAAAGATGAGCTTGGCTTGTGTGTTTGCTTTCATGGCAATTGGATGACATCGATAATCCCCAAGATTGGGATCATGGGATGAATCAAGTTCTGGTTGATGTGTGGTTAGGTTATCACTTTTGGTAATGATTTTCCCTTTCCTTCCCTGTTATCCTCAAAACATGTACTCAACGTTAGTATATAAGATAGAATGTTAAAGATATTAGGCAATTGACCAACAATAGTCCTGCCCAAGCAATAGGGCAGAAATCTTCTTGGGTACGGGATGACAATTGCAGTAGGTAACCTGAATACTAGCTCTGGACATTGTTGAACCCCACTTTGATCATCAACAAGATTTTGGTCCTTGGAATTGGCTCTTTAATTTGACAATGACTTTCATACCTCATGGAGGATTTTAGAGACAGGCCCAGTTCAATTTCTGATTAGTAAAAGGAATAAGATCAATATAGCGAGTTCTGGCTTAACCTACCAAGTCAGTTCTGGATATTAGAGGTCCAAATATTAGCAGCTCCTTTACATCGTGGTTTGATTGGGAAAAAGACTTCATTCAGACAACACGTTTTTATTTTCTGAATCTTCGGATCTAATTTATATTTTGTGAGCATTTTTTATACCATCCCCGTTTGATTTTATCCCATTATTGGCCCAAATATGATGACTTAACATGCAACTAAGACATTTTTTTGCTGTTTGGAATTTACAGATGGGTACTTTTATAATCGTCCATTATACGGCTCCTCACATACCCTTTATATCTTCTGATGAGTGGAATGCTGCCCAGGGCCAGCTTAATGGCACAGTTCATTGTGATTATCCGTTTTGGTAATATTTCACGTTTTCTGATTTGTGAAATTAGTAATAATAATCCATATATAGTAACAACTAACAATTATAAATAGCTTTGCACGCCTATCTTATGGTTCTTTTACGTATCTTTTCAAGTGTTTCCAGGATGAGGACCACACTCCTACGTTTTAATTTTAATCTTTGAATATCGGTTCTTTTCTATTTACATGCAACCTTTATTTTTTATTTTTAATTTCCTGCCTCTCAATCTGCCACATATCTTTATATGCACATGAAAATAGTGATATTGTAATATATTGGGGATTTTCGAGATTGTAAGAAAAGGTAGAATGAGGTGCTAGTCCATGAGAAGAGATCCTTTTGATTTGTTCACTGAAACATGGTGCAAAAATTTAGAGTATTGCTATTTAGCCCTACTAGAGTTATAACTCCGGTTTATGTTGCACTAATGTGGTATTAAATGATAAGTACAATTAAATAAATAATTTAATTTGACCTTTTATTTAGCGTATAACATAACACCACATTAGCGTCACATAGACTAGAGTTATAACCCCAATGGGACTAAATATCATTATTCAAAAATTTATCAAGTACTGTAATCTTATCAAAGTAATGATACCAATCAATTTTTGCTTGTAAATAATGAATTCTATTTTACTCTTGACAGGATAGAGATATTTTGTAACGACATCAATGTTCACGTACCCCATCACATTTCACACCGAATACCAAGCTATAATTTGCTGGCAGCTCATAATCTCTCCAAGAAAACTCGGGGAAGGTAGGATCGATTTATGCTCTATTTTTTATAACAATTCTACAACTATCAGATGCTCGTGTTTTGTTATTTTAAGTTATTGTTCAGACCTTTCAATTTGTATAAACTGATCCTCTTTTCTACCTATTTGCTCACAATGTTGCTACAGTAAATGCACGAGGCTACATGGAACTGGCGTTTGATGAAGACAATATTGACAATTTGACATGTTAATGAACCCCCAAAGATTCACAACCAATCACATTCCTTAATAAAGTCGTGCGAGATTATACTTGATTTTATTGATGTGCCTTCGGTTTTGCTAGTGGTACATCAAGATGTACATAGGGGTATAGACCTCCCTCACATAGGAGTAGGACCCGCTTGAATAAAAAAATATTTTATACAAATGGGTCCCACCTCATGTGAGGGGGGTGTACACCCTTATGTACATTTGTTGATGTACGAGTAGAATAATTCATGTGCCTTTAAGTGGTCCACAACCATTTTGGCATATAGACTTTTTCCTTCCTTGGTCAAATTTGATTTTATATTAGATGTTTGAACATTTTTTTAGAATTACACTTATCATAGAGGAAAGTTCTTTGAAGTTTAATAGATGTTGTCCATGACTTTGCGTTTCACAAGTCTTCTCCCGTGTACTCTTAAAAAAACAAAATTAATATAATTCGAATTTGTAGTTTAATTATGGTTGATGACTTTCTCTCCACTGTTCAGAATCTTACATATGTGTCTGTTATTTAATAATAGCATATAATTTATGTATTTGTCAACATTATGATATTATTGCATCACTGGTTTGTTAAATAATCCTTGGTTTCTGCTATTAGTTCTCATTTGTTGTGCAAGTTGCTGGCGCCAGAGTCAAAATTGTATGAATTGTATATTCTCTGTAGGGTTAGTTAAATGGGGATTTGCTCACACTTTAGAAGTCTGAACATAATTTAATGGAATGCAGGCCATAAAAATTCGAACCTTGTAAGAAAATAAAGATAAAGACAACAAGTTAGCCTTATTAAAATGAACAAAGATAAGAGGAACCTTTAAGAAAAGGGTACTGCCGGCTAAGATTTCCTGTGCAGGCAGTAACTAAAAAGAAGAGTCCTAATATTATTGTTGTGAGTGCATCATAAACAATTCCACTGGAAAAGACGATTTCTAGATGAACTTTTTTATGGTCGTGTTTAGTACGATCCAATACTGCATGCAAACATGCACTTTAGGTCACTCATTTCCACCAAGCCTGAGCCAAACACAGCTCGAGCTGACTGGTATTGAACTGGATGGAAACAAAAGCAAAAGTCACCTACTTTGCCTCAATGTTCAAATTTTTTCAAACTGCTCACATGCTTAGGACATCTTTAAGGCTGGCATTCTCTTTGTGGAATCTCATACAAAGGGGTAAAGTCATGGACAACTAGTACATGGATAAGAATCTTCTTTGTAAAGTGAAGGTCAAAAGAAGATTGTTTATGAGGATTTGTTGATGAAAAAAAAAAAGGCTTGTCAATGACTCTATTCAGTTGTCTCAAGAAGAATCAACAGAATGATATCAGATTGTGTACATACAAAATGTGAGCAAAGGATATTTCAAGATGTGTTTGATAAGCAATCATTCACTTTCTCTGTCATTATGAATCTACAGATAAATTCTTGATAACACTCATTTTCTTCTATAACCTACAAATCATGTAACTGTAGTTTCATCACCTAATGTTTGAAGAAAGAAATGGTAACTATTCAGACAAGGTGAATACTAAGTCACATAATAATCGGTGGAGGTCGAGCCTCCCATGTATCGAAAACATTTTCCTCGCTGTGTAGAGAGAAGAGTCTATCGCCTCCAATTGAAAAGTCACAAATAGAACCACCATAACTGTTTCGTAGCCTTGATGTCAATACCCAGTCAGGACCACCAAACACTGAAATACTATCATTCATTGACGAAAATAGCTGTCCTTCGTGCAATGCCAGTTTAGGATAACATGGCTCATCNGACTTCTTGAGCTCCACCTTACACTCCCAGCAGCAAACCTGAAATCCATAAACCCCAAATCTTCGTATTCATTAACTACACATATAGAATTGGTGTCCTCCATAGCTATTGCATCCCTAACCCTTCGCTCATCCGTTATAGGAGCCCCAATATCAGACCAAGACCAAACCATGCTTTTATCCCTGAAATCCAACAAACTGACGTAACAATTATCCTTCCTTGGAAATAAAGTTGCAACTAGCAAACAATTGGTACCATGTAGCCATTGTAGTCTGTCAGCATCACCAAGTGACCATCCCGGTGGCTCGTAGAAAAAATCTATCTGCTTTCCAGTTTCTAGATCCCAAGCACCAATACCATACTCATTGCTCCTACCTTTACAACTAGAAAACAACTTATAATCTGAACTAAGACTCAATGCACCAGCTGTGTAACTTTTGACCTGATTTTCATGTGTTACATGAAATTTGTACCTTAATTCTCCTGTTGATGCACTGAACAACCCCATGCCTCCCTCTCCTCGGCCTAATCGTTCGCAAGCACTTATCACAATGCTTTTTGAATCAACCCAAATTGCATCATTCACCCTCTGGTAATCAAGAGTGATAGGAGAATGCTCTTCTAGCATCCAATCGTATACATGTACCATGCTTCCATGAGCTACACAACAGCCACCATCTGGGCCGGCCCGAATGGCGGTGCCATCACCAGGCGCCTGGCCGGTTATGGACCGAGCCAAATGTAGCTTATTTCCATCAAATGGGCCCCACTTGGCCGATCTAACATGGTCTGAGAGGCCATAAAACAGGGCCTCCCTATATAGCAATTTTTCAGGAATGTTTGGGGGTACATGAAGCTCCCCTAACCTGAGGAGGTCGAGGAGGACTGCGAAGCAATCCGGGTTGCGATCAATGAAGTGCTCAGTGGTTGCGGTGGCACTCGGTTGAAGGTCCCAATTGTCATCAAACATAGCTCCAAACAAGGAATTCCGTCCCGCGTTGGCGAGGGTTGTGGCCGTGGTCTCGAAGATTCTCCCACCAACATTGAACCTCACCATATCCTTTTGAATTCCCATTAATAAATTGGAACAAGTAAAATGATAATTTGTAGGTGAAATAACAGAAGAATTGTTAGTAAAGTTGAGATCTTTCTCCTAAAACCCTCAAAGTATATAGGAAATTCAAAGGATTTCGAGAAGACAACTGATGATAAATGTCAAAAGTGAGAATTTTGGAGTGGCTGATCTTGGAAGTAAACTCAAAGATTATATTTTTTAAGTTTGAAAAGAAATCAGAAGACTTAGGGAACACTGAATATACCTAGAAATTGGAAATATTGCTGAAAATTTCGCCATTCAGAAGATTAGGAGCATCATAACAGAATTTGAAACCAGTCGTGGGTACATAAAGAGTTAAAAGAGGATTAAAAGAATAAATATATAGTCGTATAGATATAAATACAGACCTTGAAAACTTATATTCTCGAAGAAAACTGTCCAAAATTTGAGCAATTTCGATTCAATTCCGTCATAGATCACAGGAAAAACAGGGGGAATTGACCAGACGCGTATAACTGTGCAAGAACAAAAAATCTGTCAAGCAGCCTCTGAAAATTGAATCATTTCAAAGTTGGGTTTTCAATCATTAGAAGAGGAATAGGAAAATTTGGAGCTCTGTATTTCAAAAAAATTGACTATCTCCTCACTTCGCTGTTTAATATTTGTCTTTCTGGTCAGAACATAACTAATCTTGAAGCATTTATAAAATCAACATGTCCGCAAATGGGACCCAATCTTAGAATGTGCCTTTCTTTAGTTTTGGATCGTACGATTCATCAAGAATTTAATCGAACGGTCGAAGGCATTAGAGTGCACGTACACTCTGGGGGGACATTTGTGTGTTTTTGCTGGAAATAAATTTAAGGTAGGGTAGTTAAGCCTGTCCATTAAGTCCGCTCCATTGACATACAAAGAGCGTGTCCTTTGGTTTGGATTGGGTTGGGGGTTTGAGATCTGCTATCCAAAATTTATTGTTCAGTTTGTTGTTCATCGATAGATGATTGACACATTATTTTACATTAAAATGTAACCTAACTTTAAGTACGAGTGGCGGTGAGAGAAAAATCGGATATGTTAATTTAAAATTATATGTCATTCGTTCATTGGATGAACATCTGATCTCAAGTCGAGTCGGGTGGGGTGGGGTTGGTGTTTGCATTTCTCAATGAATTCTTTAATTATTATTATTATTATTATTTTAATTTTTTGGGATGGAACAATATAATGGAATTAGAGGTTTTGAGAAGACAGCATAATAATTTTAAGAAGAAAAATAATATTTGGTATTATTTCAAATCAAGTTGATTAATTAGCACTCTAATTTGGTCTACATCAAGTTAAGGGGTGACACGTTCTATTAGCACAATTATTGCTCCATTTTCCTTTTTTGCGTAGTTTTCAATTTGGAACCTTGGTTTAATGACATAAAGATTGGCACGAGAATTCTTGATTCGACTTGTTTGGGTATATAGACTAACGAGTTTGAACCACTCGAACGTATCAGACAAATTGGATTCTTTCAATCTTCGAATTTTGTAACAAGAAAACGAAAATGATTGGTGAAATATCGTTGTCTTTATTTTCTAGCATTTGGCTAATTTACGAGGTTGCTTTTGCTTCCTCTTATGTCATTTCATGATCCAATGGACCTACTTTGCTTTTTTAAGGATTTTTGTATGAAAGGTTGAAAATTAGAGTTGAATATTTGTCATTATATTTAGCCAATGTTAACGATTAATTCTCATTTTTACTTTTAACTACACAATTATTTTGCACGTAAATCATAAAAAATTTCAATTTTTTAATCATAAATTTTTCAAAAAATCATTATTCAAAATTTTATTTTCTCAAAATAATCACCATCGAGAACTTAATTAAGGGTGGTAAAAACAAAATAATAATAATTACAACTTCCAAGAGAGTGGTTTGGGATTACGATGGAGTAACAAGAAAAAAAGACTTCCATTTCACGAAATCATTATAAAAATAATTATCTTTGACCCAAAGCAACCAAACAAACGTATTTAGAAAAATGCTTCTTCCACGTAATTATTTACATAATATTTTATCTATTGACGAGGGTTAAAAATACAAATAAAAAAGTTATTCGATTGATGAAATTTTGATCTAATTAAATATCGACACATTATCTATAGATAAATCATCTATTGGTTGATGAGATTTTGATTCTATTAAATCTCGTCATATATCCTGTTGGTAAACAAATATGTAAGTGGTGATATACATAGAACACAATAATTATGACTTTATCTCATGATGTGCCCGCTGACTATTCCAAATTGCACGTAATAATGAAATGATTTACCCTTTCAACTTAAGAAAATTGTATCTTATTTGCTACACTGATGAAGTAATATTGGGCGTGCTAAAAATAAATAAAAGAAAAGAAAAGTAGACTAAGATCCCTCGTTCGGCAAGTGTTAAAATTTTATGCACTTTCGATTAAATTATTTTTTATTTACATATTTCGTGAATCACATATATCGTCCACTTATTTATATTGATTATAAATAATTTTTAACCTTGTCATTATCATTATCAAATATATGCCATGTGTTATGTTAGTTATGGTACCGTACTATCATTAGACACTTCAAAAAGACCCACACTCTCTCTTACACCTCTTTTTACAAGGCTCCAGCTCATCACCAATACGGAAGCCAGGTAAGCAAATCAATAAGCTCACACTCCACGTCCTCCTCTTAGCTTGTCGAGGTGCCTTGTAGAGGTTGAGCTCTGCAGCCTAGGAGGAGACATCTCGACTATAAGATGAGCCAACTTGTTTTTTGATCCAACGGTCATTGGTCCGCTTCTTTCAATATAAAAGTTTACATTGTCGTCATTTTGAAAGTAATACAATTTTATACAAAATTCCTCTCTCTCTCTCTCTCATACATACATATTTTGTGCATCACGTCTCACAATCAATATATATATTTTCCGTCAACTGATTTGACCGTTGGAGTGTTCGCAGTTGTCTCTCCCTCCACCGAAAAAGGCAAACGCTTAGAAATAAAACTTAAAGAGATCCCCTATTCTAACTTTTTAAATTACTCTCTATTTTTACTTTATAATGATTGCAATTAATAAGTCACATATTTCAATAATCTATTCCTTAAAATTTCAAATTTTATTTGAATTGGTCGGCAATAAAAAATTATAATAATTTAAGAAATATTTCTTTAAAAAAAAAAAAGAATCATCAAAATATAGAGTATTGTTAGAGTGTATAAAAAGTTTTCCTTTTTAAATTTAATAATACTTTATCCTATACATAAGATGATCTTTATAAAATAGGGAGTCTATTAGAAATACTCTTACAATCTTGCAATTCACTATTCGACAAAAATTCGCAAAATATTAAGGCTAGTAGAATTTTTGTTTGGACATAATGTTGATATAGCAAGTAAATTGAAAAATATTGAATAATAAAAGAAGATAGATTATGCAATACTTGCATATTTTTTTGAGAAAAGATTTTCTAGGAGGTTGACCGTGTGACACAAGTCTAACTGGTCATTGGAGTTGGAGTGGGGGCTACTGAAGAATTTTTCAAATTCAGCTGTTACAATTCCACCTAACGGTGAAGACTATGTCAACTCTTAAATTCAAGGCGTGTTACACATTGTCACGAGGCGGATCACTATCTGAAAAGACTCGTGAAGAACAATTTGTGGATCCTTCAGTATCGGATCGTATTGTGGAATATATAATGAAAAACTTTTTTTCCAACTTTATTGACATCTTTTGTTTTACTTTAATTTATTTTTCATTTTCTTTTTTTACGACACATTCACATAATAAAATATTTTATATGTAAATTTAAAATTTTTACCTATTTTTTAATCACATATTCTCCAAAAAACTATTATTCAAAACTATGTTTTTAAAATTTTAAGGACGTCAAACAGGGACATAATTTAATACCATCGTATGCATTAATCTACTTTACTAGTTAAGCCATATAAAAGTTACATACGTTTATGACTATATATGTTCAAAAAAATTAAAAAAAATGATAAAAAATAACATATACATTTGGAACGTGATATTATAAAAAAAAATTGGATAATATAACCAACAAGATCACCAAAAATTAAATGGAGTAAGTGATCACCAAAAAATTTCCATCAATAATCCCGAATAGTTCATTTTAGATGATTCTAGTGGAATTCCATATTTAACAGTTATTTTGAAAGAAGTCATCGATACTGATATAGTTGGTTATCATCGATGCACTCCCTCATCAATTACAGACGCTAAAATTGTTGATGGTGTCAGCAGAAAGCAACAAAAATGCTTCAGTCACAAAGTGTTAGGATTAGATATACACTGGTTTGGTTCGATTCAATTCGATTCGATTTTAAAGATAATCGAGCTGAATCCGAATTTTCGGGTATTTAATAAGTGAAACCGTCGAGTCCAAATTAATTATGGAATTCGATTATGTTTGGTTCCATTTGGTTTTCGGGTTCCTTACCATTTTTTTTTTTTTTTTACAATATTTATAACAACACTATAATAATTCAACTAATGATATTTTCAATCTAACACTTACAAAATAACGCAGTCCAATTTAAAATTATACAAATAACAAGTTGTTTAATAAGATCCATTCACCAATGTACACAAATTACCAAATAATAATAATAATAATAATAATAATAATAATAATAATAATACGACATCAATGATTTAATCTTAGTAATTCATTTGCTTCAAGCCTTCAAATCTAAATTGCAAAAAGAAAATATTTTTAAATATTGCTAGTATTTGCCAATCATTTAATTAGTTGGCAAATTTATTTAGAAAAAAAAAATAATATCACTTATTTAATATAAAAAAATTTAAAAAATTATAGAGATTCGATTCTCGATCTAGAACTGAGAATCGAACCAAACACATCCATTCTTGATTCAGTTACATGTTCAAGTCTTTAATTTAAGAAAAAACCGCTCAATTAGGTTTGGTTTATCTTTGGTTTGGTTTGGTTTTGTTCGATTCGAAAGTTTTGTCCATCCCTACAAAGTGTTTCCAACTTATTTTATTATTTCTTTCTTTAATTTTTTGTGAGTTATTGATGAAATATTAAGTTGATTTTTATTATTTTTTATTAATAATATTAATGTTGGATAACTTATTTTTTTAAATGATATTACATTATCGATAAATTTTCCTACTCTAATTTTTATATTTTATTACTTTATTCATTCAATTAATGTTGATAAGTTATATTATTAAAATAATTATTTCTAATTGCAATGAACACCATTTGGAAATAAAATTTCTAAATTTGAGAATGATCCTAAGTGTGGAGCCTTAGGCAACTACCTCGTTTGTGTAGAGGTTGAGCTAACTCTCATGTCAATACCGTTGCACGCATGTTACCTACACAACATCAAACAATTAATCATTTGAATTAAAACCCAGGGATTGTTCGATCCCCATTCTTTTTAAAATTCATTTTTTTCAAAACTCATTTTTAACTACACATTTTTCAATAAAATAATATTAAACATAAATCGAAAACTTTTTATTAATTTTTAACTACACATTCTCCAAAAATTACTATTCAAAAATGCATTTTTTTTAAATGTGGGATTCAAATAAGGGCTCGATATAAATCTCACGTAATTTTAGGACAAATTTTTAGGTGAGTCAAACTTATACATCAAGTTTCCTATTGAGGTACAGTTGCATTGAACAATCGTAAACTCTTATGGTGAAATTAGGTCTAATACTCTAAAACGTAACCCAATTGGATTAATAAGCTAAGTTAATTAAACATCACATAAACCCCATATTAATTACTTCCTAAACCGAAACAAAATTCCAAAATCTCCCAATTGACTACAGACTACAAACGCGGGGGGCACCAATGCAGCAATTGTGATGGCGATGCACGAAGCAGTTAGTCTATGTTTATGCTTTTGGTGTTTTGGCCGACAAGGGATGGTGCTGTAGCGCCCCGAGTTCCGTTAATCCGGATTGTCACGTCATCGTCTTTTGCCCTAATTTAATAATCAAGATTCGTGGAAATAACCTAATTTTTGAAATC
>CAIGRE010005028.1:0-14913 GCA_903798275.1 Fraxinus angustifolia subsp. syriaca
AAAAAAAAAAAAAAACCAATTTCTCTGAAAACAAATTAACGCTATCTTCCTAAAAGAAATTATCACGTGCATAGAAAAGTTTAAATCAGAAAAATGTAAGGAACTAAGACTGTTACAGAAGATAACACAACTTGGGTGTGGCATGCGAGCACTAGGCTAAGCAACAGTAACTCTTACCATATTGCAATATAGGACGTTGTAAATACGTGCTTTCTAGAGAGATCTATTCCTCATTGATATATATCTGGAAACATAACAGGGTATTGTCACGATGATGCAGGAAATGGCTACGCAAAATAAGGAGCGAGCACGACAGCTATTACTCGCCAGCCCAAATTTGTCTAAAGCCCTTTTCCAGGTACTTATCAGACCCCTTAATCTTTTGCAAGGTTCCAGGCTACTATGGGGGGTGTATTCATTTGAGACGTTATTTTTTAGGATTTAAAAAGTTTAGTACATTCAATAGAGACTTTTAAAGACTCTTTAAAAGTTTTGGTCTATTCATTTGGTACTTCTATAAACTTTTAAAAAGTCTCTAAAAGTTACGGGATATTCAATTGAAACTTTTTAGAAGTCTCTATAAGTCATGCGATATTCAAATAGACGGCGACTTTTGGAGAATTCTCTACTTTCGGGACTTGTGAAGCCTTTTTGGTAAAAAATATAAATAACAAATCTCAAAGAAAATCTCTCATATACTTTGAGATTTGTGAAGATTTCAGAGCACAGCTAATTATATTGTACTTGACTTTGAACGCAGGCACAGCTAATGCTAGGAATGGTTCCCCCACAAATGGTTTGTTCTGTTCATCCATGACAGTTCTTTTTTATTTATATTTTCATTGCAACAATCATTTTTCCGGGCTATGACATTGCTAACTAGTAGATTTGAATGATCTTTGAACCGTGCAGTTGCAGAGTCCAAATATTCGGCAATCTTCTCCCCAGCCAGCACAGTTTTTACTACAAAGTGGACAACATGCTATTACTCAAACTCCCCCTGGACTTCCCCCACTTCCACAGAACAAGATGCATCTGAATTTGTCCCATGCACAGGAGAATCAAATCTCTTCTTCCCATCCAAGCCAGCATCCAGTACTCCCACAGTTTCCTACACAATCACAGATGCAGCGTCCACAGCTAACCCTGAGCCAAGTCCTACAGCAAGGTCAACTCCCTGCACAGTCTGGAATTTCTGTTCTTCCCTCTGTGCGTCCACATGAACTGGGAAATTTGTCGGTTAGACCACATATTCAACCAACAACTTCATCTGCCCTGAACCAGCGTGTGCAAACTCCTATGTTACAACATCCAGGTCCGATTCCATCTACTAGTTCAAGGTACACTGGGCAGATGATCGCTCCCAACGCAACCTTTAAACCTTCCTCACAGACTCATTTGCAATTTCCGGCTCAAGGGTTCCAGGTGCCAAACTTTACTTGACCTGCCTTTATGTAATAGTTGAAATTATACATATATCCTTCGCTCCAAAGTAATACTTAAAATTCATTTTAACATGATGGAGTCTCAAGTATGGGATAAGTCGTGGAAAAAACTCAATTAATACAAATCTTTGGAGTTATGAAGTGAAAGCTACTGTAGCTTGTTGAAACATACATAACATGATTGTACTTGTAAGTTGACATTCAGGTTAATGAAGTTCAAATATTGGTTAAATTTTATTTTGATGTGAGTAGATTAAAGGGTAGTTTTATATTTAACCCAAGGAAGATTGAAAACTTTTGAATATTTATAATTTTACTGGCTGTAAGTTTAGGAAATAGAACTGATTTTCTATTATAATATTCCTGGCATAAATTAGTATGCATGCACATTTATTTATGCAGTTTATCGATACTTTCTGTTGTTTTTAATCTAATCTAGTCATGGCATGAAACCCAAGTTAAATGATACACCGGAGTTCAGTTGAGGGTTTGAAATTTCTAGATTGAGAAAAATTGCCTCGCCTTCATTGGCAAGCTTTTATGCTATCATTTGATGCATAATTAAGACATACGAAAACAAAAACCAAATTCTAGAGTTAAGTGACCGGAATTTTTATATGGTTTAATTGTGTCTATGCAGTTTACCGTTAGAAAAATATGAGGATGACAGAGTAATAACAAATTCTCTTCTATGCTGTGTTCCCAAGCATGGGAACTATGTGACATCCTTAGAATAGTGTAAATTTGTAGAAAATGGAGTTAAGTTAGAGACCAAACATATGCGCGTTTTCATCGGGTATTTAAATGAAAATTTCTCAATTTTGCCAGCCAGTGTTCTGTTATCAGATGGGTTGACGTCTCTCTGGACATATTTTCAAGAGTTCCTATGCCCTGTAAAGTTGCAGAAACTTTAATAGGCATTTTCTGCACATTATGCTTGTCTGTATGTATATTATCTTCATTCTCCACACAATAAAATACAATAGGAGGGGAAAAACTTTTTCACAAGAAAACATTATGTTCAACTGTATTTGGGGTTAACAATCGATGGGATCATAGGGCTACTTTAGGGGAGTCAATATGCCTAGGAAACTCTAATTAAACCAAAGAATATGTATTCTTATGTCTATAGTTGTTCTTTTCTAATAAAATTTTGGTATCATGTTGCTATTGTGAATCGACATGAAAATGATTTTTGTTTTCTTTTCTATTAGCAGCCTACCTCAGTATTGTCTGGCATGCAGAACAATATGGATCTGAAAGGGCATAGTGTAGACCAAATGAACCACTCATTGAATCTGTCTACACCTGTACCTGGAGCAACATCAAATTTTGTCAATTCTAGAAAACAAGATATCATATCAGAAGGAAATTCAAACTCCCAGAAGCAGGCGGCTGAGGTTGTTATTCTCTCCTTAGCAGTATTTTCCTTAACATCTTTTCTCATTGTTCGCTGTCTTGTGTGATGGTTGCGAAGATCTGATTTTTACACATTTTCTTTTGAGACACCCCCCGATCCAAAGGATTGGAGATAAGCTGTTTGTTCAAATCCATTCAATTGATTATGTGGAATTAACATTGACAAGTCACTGACTTTCCTTCCTCAGCAAGAGGACTATTGTCAAATGCGTGGCTTGTAAAATTTTCAATTGTGTGTCCAAATTACATTATGTTATATGCAAATGCAAGCGTAAATCTTATGAAAAAGAGTACTAGCTATGGTATATAACTATCTCTGAATGGTTTTTAAGATTTTGATCGTGTTAGATATAATTTTATGCCTGTCCTAATATTTGCTTTAACAAATTAGTTTTGTGCTGCTGAGGAATTCAAATTTCAAAGCAGAAAGATTCCTCCAATTAGTGGAGACGCCGATTATACCTTCATGATGGGTTCTTTTCCTCACGTCTGCTCTTTGATGTTCTCATGATTGCATAAGAGTTTATGTTCGGTACAACATGATAGATGTCATGGTTGACCAAACAGTATGTTCTGTTGATATTGTGTTGTCTTTTGTTCTTTTTACAAATGCAGGTCCCCCTCGAGATGGAATCTGCCTTAATTCAGCAAGTGCTAAGTCTGACACCGGAGCAGTTAAGTTCCCTGCCACCAGAACAGCAACAAGAAGTTATTCAGCTCCAACAGATGCTACGGCAGGCTACATAATTTAATGTTTCACAGTATGCAAGGTCGCCAGATAACCCAATGGACAAATTTTTCCAACTTAAAAAAGTGTGAGGGAAGGGCAGTGTATTATTGAAACAATTTTGCATTGTCAACTGATTGTTTACAACTCTAGTCCAGATTTCCATAGGCTGTAGAGCCATTACATTCTTGTAATATTTATAAGTTTTGATTAGAAGATGAATGAAAAACAGAAAATTTTGCCCTTTGGTAGACTATGGGTCCTCTTCATATGTTGTGTAAAATTTCTCAAATTTCAAGCCTGATAGGCTTGGTTTGTGTTTTGCTTCCAATTTTTGTGGATCTATCTATCTATCATGATGTGTTTTTTCCTTTCTTTGCAATAGTGTGCCAGCATATAAAATCTTTTCCGGCTTAGACGCTTTGGATAAAAGCATGCTTTCGCTGTGGTATGAACCTATAACCTATTGGAGAATTGGGCTCCTCTGGGATGCTGCTATATGCTTCCTGGTGAGGGAAAATGTTCTTAAAACGTTAAAAGCATGCCCTTTTATTAATATTTTGACAAATCAGGTTTCTTGTTAGTTTGATTTGCGATACTAAGAGCATCTTGAAGAAATTATTTTAACATAATATGTTCTTTATTTTAAAGAGTCGATCCTTAAAATTATACTTCAAGAGACTGTTTAAATTAATATTTTGATTTAGAAAGTCAATCTTACTCCCTATAATTAAATACATTCCAAGTATTTCAATTTTTAATGGGAAAAAAAAAACGATATAATAATTTGGAGGGAAGCTAGTGAAAATAAAAGATAAGAAAAAATAATAAATATGTTTTGGGAGTAGTGAAATTAAGTGTTAATCTTTCTCTTTAATTAATCCCTAAATTATCAATTCAAATCTTTCGTAGAGATCATGTTTTCTATCCTTTTTTCGATTGGAGCGGTGCAATATGAGATATGTTGGGAGAATACTGGCCAAGTCCGGAGTAGGGAGTAAGTAAGCCTATGTTTGTCACTGCACAATAGAAAAAGAGAAAATTACCTAAAATCAGGTATTTAAATTTTCAAATTCAAAAATCAGGTGTAATGTTTATTTTATCAAAAATCAGGTGTTAATTAAATTAATAATTAAAACCCTAATTTTCAATCCCGTCTTTCATTCATCTCTATCTCTGAAGTCTGAATCGTCTCTTCCCACCCAACCACTCTTTCTTGTCTCTCCCTCCTCGCTCTCTCATCTCTCTCTCTCTCCGTTGTCCTTCCTCGCACCGTCACCGGAGACCACAGATGCGGCTGTGAACATCGGCAGACGGCGGACGCTGGTTGTCGATGAATTTCATGGAGAGGTAAAATCTGATTCCATTAATGGCGAGATTTTCTCATGGCTTGATGGATGTCCTGATGAGCAGTTCTGTATATTTGTTTTGGGAGTCAAAGGTGCTCAAGAAAGCACAAATGGAGGCTTTGGCAAATGGGCTTGACTGGAGTGGAGTCCGGTTCATATAGGCGGCGAAGCGATTGACAGTGGAGCAATTGGCGGAGGGTTTGGATCGGTCCTTGAGGGTTTCGAACAGAGGGTTGTCGGTCGATGAATTTCATGGCGATTACGTTTTTGTTGAGTAGAAAAGTGAGAAAAATTCAGGTTTACCTCTGAAGGATTGCTTTTTTTTTAGGTGTTATTTTTCTGTCTCCTGTGCTGTTCCTCTCTTCTTTATGCTCCTTTCCTGCATCGGAAAATCTTGATCTAAAGAAATGATTAGTGTGATGGAAAGAAGAAAATTGAAGAGCGAGAGACTACTTGGGAACTTTTGGCAAAGTTTAGAGACTATTTAGGTTATTAACTCTTACAAGTTCTTATGCCACTGTAGAATAAAAACAACTCTTTAATGTAACAGTCCAGAAGCAGCCATTGATTATGTTCCTTGTTTTGGAAAAAAGGAAGAAGTGCATAACATAATTTTTTAATGTCAAGTTATTAATTTCTGCAGTTGAATCCGCAAGAATTCGAAAGTTACCTTGTTTGCTTAATTAGGCTCTCCATGCTTTTGGCATAAGGCACGTATTTTGAATTTTTGTTTTAAAAGGACGGGTTTGTTAATGCGATGGCCTGATGCTTATTTGAAGGATTAGCTGCTGATTGAATCCCGAAGGAGGGCGTACATTTATGAGGAGAATTGCTGGTTTCCTAATAAAACTTTGAAAAAAATGTGGTGTTGGTTATATCTAGTAGCTTTCACTTTATCACGAATTTCAATATATGTCGCGTGGATTTGAGGTGAAGGTAATATTTATGAACGTCGATTTGAGTTAAAGGTGTTAGTGGTGGTGCATTGGAGGTGGTGGTGGTGGATTGCGATACTTGTATGTGGTGTGTGCGGATTTGTTTGTGGTGATCCTATGCGACCAAATATGTGTTGTTGTGACTATTTGTGACCAATTTGTGTTGATTGTGACTTAAGATTGATCTGGTCACAAACAGACACACTGAATACAAATTTACTCACAATCAGTAACACCGAAGACAATGTTGGTCTCGATTAATCATAGGTCAGCGGTAAGTTTTGTTTGTGGTGACCTTTATGCGACCAATGTGTTATGAATGCTTGTGACCAATTTTGTGTTGATTGTGACCGAAAATTGACCTAGACACAGATAGTCGCACTAAACACAAATTTGGTCAGAGTAAGTCACACTGAAGACACAGTTGGTCACAAATAACAAAGTTAGTGAATTGACCACATATAACACATGTATGACACAAATCTGATCACCTACAATGCACCACTACGACCACCACATGTTTTACTGATTCTGTGGATTAAAATTTGATAGAGTATCACAAGTGAAATGAATAGTAAAACTAATATATATAGCCTATTTGGCCCTCATTTTTTCCTCAAAATTTTCAACTTTTTACTGCAAGTGGCAGACACGGATAGATCCCCTGACATGTTGTACCCACCCACAAGAATTTCAATGGCATGATAAATAATATAATTAATTTTTCAAAAGTAGCCTTGTATTATTTGGTTGTGGGCCCGGTTTCCAAATAAAGTTGAGGGCATAAGCGTAAATTTCCAAATAAAGTTAAGGGCAAAAGGGTACACATTCTCAACGGTTGTTTTAGCCCGTTTGCCAAATTCTGACAAGTGATTTGAATATTGGTAGAGTACTGTAGGAAAATGAGAAAGTGGGAAAAAAAATATTGTATCAGAAATTTTGCAACTTTAGTACGGTTTATAAGAGGAAGTACTTAAAAATATAAATTTTTCTATGTTCTTATTTGTATCTTTTTCTTAATAAAGTTCATGGACTGGTCCTTGATTAGATAATTACTCTGAATTTCAAGACAAAAAATAAAATGCATACAAAGGCAACCATTGTTATCATTGTTTGAACAATGCTTAGATGGTTAGATGTGAATCAATAAAAATGTTTTTGAATAATATGGAATACCGTGTCTCCAGGTCAAGTGTGACAAAGATACAAATTTGATGTTTTGCTCAAACTTTATTTTTGAGTGAAGTTGCAATGCACCCGATCTATTCACCAGAATAGTCATCGGAGCAGTTTGTCAGAGTAGTCATCGGGGGAGGGGATCTTCGGAATATTCGTCAGAGAGTAGTCGGAGGTGGGTAGGTGTTGCCGGAACGATGTCGGAGCTGCGCTGGATTTGTACCGGAGCATCACCGACCGATGCCGGAGCATCGCCGGAGTTGACGCCGAAGTTGTGCCGAAGCGATGGAGGAAAGGTAGTGTAGTGGGGTGATAAGATGAGGTGAATGAGGTGTCATGGGGTGTAAATAATAATTTAATATTTAATAAATCTATTTACCACCTAATTTTTGAAATAATTAGACAAATTTGTTAGTTTTAAAAAATAATTCTTATACGTAGGTTTTGTGTGCTGTTCTTACAGAAAAATGTGGCCCATGAGATCGGTTAGCCCAATTCTACAATGCCCGGCCCATGAACAAGAATTGTCAAGAGGATATCCCAAAATTTCCATCTCCATTTTCCAGTCCCCAGAACCCTTCCCGAGTGTTCCAATCACGCAACATTTCACACATAATTCAACCGTAAATTTTGTTGAAATTATTCTTTGGTTACATACAGAGAGGAAAGTAGCTTTTGATTTCACTTAAAAGACCTCGCTTCCTATTTAGAATATCTTCCAAACAGGTGAGTAGTCCGTAATTAAATTTTGTTGTAGTATTTCTTCTTTTTATTATTATCAATGAGTTTTAGTAAGTTACCGTGACCTGCCCAGACCCTAATGCTCCGTTGGGATGCAATTTTTTAGGGATTTATTATTTTTCAGTTCAACTCCAAATTCTGGGTACGAGTTTTTATTTCTTATTATTTTTATTTTATTGTCTGGACTGATGGGTTGTGGAAAATAGTGAATTGAAGCCCTAATTTGGTTTTTTAAGCACTTATATTTGAGGTTCTGCAAAAAGTTCTTACTTTTGTCTGTAAATTTTATTTGGTAATAATGCTGCGTGGTTAATTTGTGCTTATCTCTATCTCTATTTCTATCTTTTTCTCATTTCTCTGCTCGGATATTTCAAATCTTAGCATAGCAAATAAAGGTTGGGTATTCAGGTATATGAATGAATTGCAAGCTTAGAAATAACGTTTTATGTGGATGTGTAATGTTTTTATTTTAAATATATAAATCCTGGATTCTAATACCAGGAAATAGTTAATATGCTTTTGAAATAATCTTTGTTTTAGAATACTCCTGAAGTTCCCTTTGGGGGAGGGGGTTGAATGGGGGTGACCGGAGAAATATAAAAGCCACAATTTTCTGTTGCGCTCTTCATTATGCTAATATTTAATGGTGCTGGGGGCCTGTTTGGTACGTTTGGAGCTGTTGTTGGCTATCTAATCTATTATGGATTCAGAGGGTTCAAATTTACTCATTAATAGCCCTAGCTAGTTTGTTTGGTTTGTTAGAAACTTCTTGTGCTGTCTTTTCTGGCATTTAGAATCTCTGGTTAAAGCATAATAGGACTCTTGAATATACTTGGAACATTAAAAACTTACTAACCCAATTTTAGTTTTCCTTGTTCATATAAATTGTTATAAAAAAATTTGAATGCTAAGGTGACTGGTGCTTGTTTGGTAGTGTTTTTAAGTGCTTATTAGTCGGGAATCTTATGGAATGTGTGGATAACAAGGGATAGTAAATTGTAAATCATATGAATATTTCACGTGGATAAAAAGTATGCTGGACCAAGTTGAGCTTTGCCAAACATGCTCTTAATAGGGTTGATTTATCGTGAATTGTTGAATTTAAGCTATTAAAAAATATATAAAGTTCGGCATTCGACTGGTTAAGTCTTATTGGTAGGAATATTCTACTATTTTTCTTCTGGTGGGTCACTTATGAGGTCTTCTCTATTTGGTTTCTTCCATGAGCATTGCACTTGTTTTATCCCATTTTGATGAAGGTTCATGTGTGTATTTGAGTCTTTTTATTGGCAAATACAGTTAAATTTGTATGTGAGTGCCTCCGCATTCAAAAAGACAGGAGTACCGAGTACTTATAGACCAGGTCTCATTTGAGTTATGTGTCTGTTCTTTTCTTTCTACAATTTTGCAATTGGTTTTCTCAACCTCTCATTTCTTCTGTCTTTCTGTTTTCATCATTACATTTTTATTTTTTATTTTTTTGGTAAAAAGCATGTAAGATTTTTTCTTTGGCCATTCTTATGATGTATGGGAAATTGAGCATACCTGGCTTAAGCATGTAATAATGTCATTTCTTCCATCCTCATTTTGTCATTACGTGGGAATACAAGTTTCATTCGGCAAGTAATTAGTTGGAGGCATTGCGAATTATTTAGAATTAGCTTATTGAGCTGTTACTGGAAGGATGCTGCCCCTGACCATAGATCACCAGATTTGGCCTCAGGCAGTGACATGGTCCATGCAGATTTGACCCGTATGGCTTGCATATGTACTATCCACTGGGGTGGACCTCAACAGGGATTTCTTTTGCATCCCCAGCGACTCAAGCTCAAAACCTTCCTTCATCCTTATATTTATTTATTTATTCTCCAAACTTTGGATACAAACTTATGATCCCCAGTGTATTTATACATTTATTCTTTTTTTAAACTTTGGGTGATTGTATGTGCATAAATTGTTGGGTTGACGTTACTTATGATTTGCAGATTGGAAAATGCTGGGCTCATTGCCGATACTGCCTCTCCCAGCACCACCCTCTGATGGGAATCTTGGCCCAATACCCCCGGCTCAGGTAATAGAGGAATCTAAAGATGAAGAGATGAATGGGGACAAGACCAATGATAATGATGTATCCAACTCTCTTCCAACAACAGTTAAAACCCACACGAAGACTATTGGAATCATATATCCACCCCCTGATATCAGAAACATTGTAGATAAAACCACACAATTTGTGGTGAAGAATGGGCCCGAGTTTGAGAAAAGAATCATTGCCAACAATGAAGGCAATGCTAAATTCAACTTCTTGCGCGCCTCTGATCCTTACCATGCTTACTATCAGCATCGGTTATCTGAAGCTCGGGCCCAAAATCAAACTTCTACCCAGCAGCAGCCATTGGAGCTTGCTGATTTGTCAGCTCCTGAATCTGCTTCTACTGCTCCGGCTGCTGATGCCAGTGATGCCTCTGCAAAGCTTGATCCGTCGGCTCAGTTCAGACCTGTCCGAAAGGTTCTCGAGCCACCAGAAGCAGAGCAGTACACTGTTCGACTTCCTGAAGGGATTACAGGGGAGGAACTGGATATAATTAAGCTCACTGCTCAGTTTGTGGCTCGGAACGGGAAGTCTTTTTTGACAGGTTTGACAAGCAGGGAGATCAACAATCCTCAGTTCCATTTTCTGAAGCCAACCCACAGTATGTTCATGTTCTTCACATCACTTGCTGATGCGTTTTCCAAAGTATTGATGCCTCCCAAAGGATGTACTGACAAGCTGAGAAATAGTGTTGCTGATATGACGACCGTCCTGGAACGCTGCTTGCATAGGCTTGAATGGGAACGGTCACAAGAGCAGGCGAGGCAGAAAGCTGAAGACGAGATTGAGCAGGAGCGGCTGCAGATGGCGATGATTGATTGGCATGATTTTGTTGTTGTTGAGACTATAGACTTTGCAGATGACGAGGATGAGGATTTACCCCCTCCAATGACACTTGAGGAAGTTATAAGGAGGAGCAAGATATCGACTATGGAAGAAGATGAGATTGTTGAGCCTGGAAAGGAAGTAGAAATGGAGATGGATGAAGAAGAGGTCCAGCTTGTTGAGGAGGGTATGAGGGCTGCTAGTCTTGAAGAGAATGGTGACATGAATAACAATGGATCCAAGCCAACTCTCGAAGAACAGGAACCGCCTATGAGAATTGTGAAAAATTGGAAGAGGCCTGAAGAGAGAATCCCTGCAGAAAGAGACCCAACTAAATATGGAGTGTCTCCAATAACCGGTGAGCTGATTCCCATCAATGAGATGTCTGAACATATGAGGATCTCTCTTATTGATCCTAAGTACAAGGAGCAGAAGGAAAGAATGTTTGCCAAGATTAGAGAGACTACTCTTGCAGCTGATGATGAAATCTCCAGAAACATCGTGGGACTTGCACGAACACGTCCTGATATTTTTGGTACTACGGAAGAAGAAGTTTCTAATGCTGTGAAGGCGGAGATTGAGAAGAAGAAAGACGAACAACCAAAGCAGGTCATATGGGATGGTCATACAGGAAGCATTGGTCGCACAGCAAGCCAGGCCATGTCTCAGAATACCACTGGGGATGACCAAAATGATCCTACAAATAACGATGCAAGAAACCTTCCTGGTCCAGCACCTCCACCTCCTAGACCTGGTATGCCAACAATTAGGCCTCTTCCTCCACCACCTGGGCTCGTTTTAAATATTCCTAGGCCTCCAACTACTGTCCAGTATCCAACCACTTCAAATGCTGGGGTAATTGCACCTCCACCTCCAAGGCTGCCAGTTGTCAACATGATTCCTTCTGTCCGGCCTCCACCTCCTCCAATGTCAATGATGCACGGCCAACCCCTAATGGTAAATCGACCCCCAATGCCTCCGTCAATGCCCCTAAATTCGCCCGGTGTCCCTGTTCCACCACCACCTGGATCGCAGTTTACGCCTCTGGGAGGTCCCAGACCTTATGTTCCCCATCCCATGTCCCAACCTGGCATGCACATGGTTCCACCGCCACCCATGCCACAAGGAATGCCTCCACCACCTCCCCCCGAGGAGGCTCCTCCACCGCTTCCAGAAGAACCAGAGCCCAAGAGGCAAAAGCTTGATGACTCTATGCTCCTCCCCGAAGAACAGTTCCTGGCCCAGCATGCGGTATGGACCATCTTTGCTTTCTCTCCTACAATCCCTTTTCATATTTTTACTCTTTACTCCTTTCATGACACTGTCAGTTACTATCTTTACATTTTTAGCTTTTTTAATTAGTGCATCGTGATTGTTGATTATTTGAGCCGTCTGCAGGGTCCTGCTTGCATCAATATATCTGTGCCGAATGTTGATGAAGGGAATCTCAAAGGACAAGTGTTGGGGATTACTGTAGGATCCCTATCTGAAACAGTTGGCAGTCTGAAAGAGAAAATTGCTGGTGAGATCCAGCTTCCAGCAAACAAACAGAAGCTGAGTGGAAAGGCTGGTTTTCTGAAGGACAACTTATCACTTGCGTATTACAATGTTGCTCCAGGAGACTCCCTGTCCCTTTCTCTCAGGGAACGCGGTGGTAGAAAGAGATAAACTACATGATTTGGCGAGCCCTTTAAAAGGTTCATATAGGAAGCTGTTGTGTTACAATGAATATTATTATTGTGATCCTTTAGGACACTTTTGTTCCATCCTTCTTTATGATCGCTCCAGCTATTATTTTGGTACTGTACTTTTTAAATATTTTGGAACTTTAAACTGATTATTGTATGGTATCTACTACAGATCCAGCATCTTGGCGATCATCTCTTGAGGGTAATGTGAAGTTGACTGGTTTTATGTTAATGAACATCTCGAGTTTGATATTTGTTATACTAATTTATGTTTTCTGCTTACCTGTGCAGTTGCTCCTTCGCTAACTTGTGCTAGTAGTAGTTGTGACCTCTGTTATCCACGTCTTGTTTCTGAGTGGGACTATTGTTTTATTGATGTTATACCCCTGATTCTGACCTCTCTTTTTTCGTGAGTTCTGTTATAGGAGAGGAAGAAATGAAGGTCCTACTCCTTTGGATATAAATTTTGTTTTCTAGAAGATATGGTTGAATTGGAAGCCAATTCTTTGGCATGTTTCGTGCAACTAATTTTCATATTCACTTGTCTTTTATGTTGGTGCTTAGCTTAAGGCTTTCTAATGTCAGTTTTATTTGAAATTTATTTACTTCGAATTAGCTTTTTAACATGAAGTGATCGAGGTTGCCTCTGATTCCTTTTATTTATCATTACAGAAGTCTGTTCTATACATTTTTGTATTGCAAGTCCCCCGGTCTTGATCAGTTGAATCAGGTAGAATTTTTTATTTTATTTTTTCATTTTTGTCCATCCTGATATTCTGTTTCTTTTATTGCTTTTTTGAGGATTTCACTGCTTATCTACTTACTGTCCTCTCTGCCTCGAACTGATAGTGGACTTAGTGGTGGCAAACGAGCCAAGTTTCAAAAATGAGATTGGCGAGTGCCTGGGCCAGCCCTGGAGCTGCACAAACCCAAATATGAGCCGGCCCGTAGGTTGGCTTGTGTGGCCGTCTTTTTGAACCACTTGTATAATTAATTTTTTTAATTTGTAAATTAACGATCACATAGTTTGTAGAACTCAACAACTTGCATAATTACTTTTGTAGTTAGTAAATTAAAGTTCAATTTTTCGTATATTCAAGTAAAAAAAGGAAAGGAAAAATTCAGGAGCCGACCATGCTCGACGAAGTCTCGAGCTAAACTTTGGGGCAAGCCCCATTTTTAGGGGGCAAGTCAAGCTCGGGCTTGTCTCGAGCCCAGAAACTCAAGGCTTTTTTTTACGAGTCGATATTGAGTCCTGAGATTAGGCTCACAAGTCGGTTCGGCTCAACTCGTCGCCACCACCAAGTTAACTATATTGTTCTTAAAGCTTGTTGTAAGTAGATTTTTATAGAAGAAAATGATTGTTAATATTGCCGGAATGGTGACCTGGGATGATGGTGTCGTTGCAGCAAAACGTGCTGGGGAACAAGCAGTTCACAGAAATGTGCATGATTTCAATACAGAAAAATCTGGAAACACTTTGTTACCCCTTTCCCCCCTTCCCATTTCAGAAATGTCATCGGCTTGGAATGAAGTGTAAATGACGCTAGTGAAACTTTTTTTGTATCCATGATTAAATAAAAAATCATGTGTTACATGTCGCTCGTGAGGTTAAATGACCATGGATCACTATGCTTCTATAATGTTTACAACTGGACATTGGACGTTAAAATGTCGGATTCGTTATAGAACTTATCGATGAGGAATGATTTTTGTTCTATTTTAAATTTGACTCGGAAAGGGGAGAGAGGGAAAATGCAATGCATTAACACTCGAAACCGATATAGAAGAACACCAATCCTGTTAGCATCACTTACAAACCAAAGGACAAAAAGAAGAATGTAAGCACTAGTCGTGCTTCAATATTAAGAGCGTGTTCAGTAGAAATTAAAATCGGATTAAAATTGAAAAATTAGCCGTTATTGTTGACTTTTATTAGACAAGTGAGACCAATAACGACTATATTTTCAAATTTAAATAAATTTTAAACTGTACCAAACAAGCTCTAAGTTATAGACCAGTTATATGTAGGAATATGTGACCCTTAGCCCTATTATTTTAGTGTTATTTAGCCCCTGGACCATTATCTGGGAAAAAAAATGTTTTGAATAGTAAATTTTAAAAGAATTTATAGTTAAAAAGTAAGAAAAAGTATTGAGTTTATATGCAAAATATTTTATCGTGTGAATGTAATTGAAAATTAGCATGTTAAAAGGAAAAAAAAAAAAGAATTTTCAAATAATGATTGTCAAACATGGACTTAATGTCACACAGACGGGTATTTTAATACTATTGTTGCTAAATAGCTTTAGCCTCTATTTGGTGCACATTTTGAGAGAAAGAATGCATTTTTACTGTTGATCTAATGTGGAATATGTGGTTGAAAAAGAATGAAAAGTTATTGATATGATGAAAAATATTATTTTATTGAAAAATGTGTGGTTGAAAATGAGTAGAAGAATGAAAATAAAAAATTTAATGTGCACCAAACAGAAGTTTAACTTGTATAGCATACG
>CAIGRE010005038.1:0-18259 GCA_903798275.1 Fraxinus angustifolia subsp. syriaca
TTGAAGAAAGACTTGGAACCACTCTTCTGTTGGACTATTTTTTGGGGTCAACAATAACAAACACAAGAAATCACATACTATAATTAATTTCATTAACAGCATTTCATATTTTCAAACAGCTGCAACGAACCAAAAAGCAAAATTCAATGGAATTGGATATAAGTAAATCCCTCAAAAAATTCAGAATTATAACAAATACAAGAAATCAAACAATCATAACCAGCGAAAAGTTAAGTAAATCAATAGTAGAGATTTTCACTCCACATTCACAAGTCGATTATATTTATTTTCTCAATAAAACCATCTACATAAGTTTGACGATTCCAAAAACAGAACCAGTCTAGAAAAAAAGGTGAAATTAAAACCAAACCCCAGGTAATGGAAAACACTTTTCAATCAGATTCAGCGTGTTGAGTCTGGACCGACTCGATTTCGAGCCGTTCGAGTGCCTTCTGGTGAGCCCATGTCTCGATAGTGAGATCTGGCTTGGCGTTGAGCCCACTCCAAGGATGACGATTGTGAGGAAGCTGGTGACGTAGCAGGGCAATTCCCAGTCTTCCCACTTTCGCGATTGTCCCGGCGGCTGTGGCGTCCGGTTGAATAGGTATCCCTTGGGCCGCTCCTCGTGTCCCGGACTAGCCCACCGACTCGGCCCATTCCCGCCTCCTCCCCGGGTCCGAAGAGACGGAGACAGTCTGGTTCGGAACGTGCCGGCTATGGTCGCAAAGGGCTTTACGGACGGCATAATGTTTTAGAGAGAGTGATCGGCTCCATTCGAGAAACTATAATTCCGGGCCTGAAGGGTTAGAGGGTGTTAGTCACACGACTTATGCATTGTTCCATCTTAGTCATCATACTTCTTAGTTTTCTCAAATTAGTCCCTGTAACGATTATTTTTATTAAAATACTGGCGTAACATACCTTCCCTTTGCACCTACGGAACACCTCTACTGCCTCTTCGTCAAGTCCTAATTGAGCATAGCCTGAGATTATAGCCGTGCAAGAAACGGGTAAACCTTCAAATATATACAAGGCTTCATGGATTCTTCTAGCTTCGGTATACATGTTAAGGAGTGAGGCAGTAAGCTAACCACATATATATAGGATTCAAAAGGGAATTTTAACCGATATTTATGTGCTGATAAACTTTAGCTTTTGATTGAACAATGATTTTTAATTAAGACAACTTGATTTGTTGGAAAATTTGTACGTATTTATCATGTTTCTCAAACCTTCCCCTTGGATTCTTCTTCCATAACAAGAACATCCTATAGAGGACGTGGTTGAAAATCTACATTTTAAAATAAATGAGAAATAAAGTTGAACGAATATTATATAGGGAAAATTGCAGTTACGGTATCAAACATTTCGCTTTTTTTGCAGACTTTGCTCAGACCTTTAATTTGTATCACTCACGTTACCAAATATTTAAACAATTCGCATTTGGAGTCCAAATTAACAGAAATCGTTAGTTTGATAGTTAGTTGACCAATAATTAAAGTTTGACCAATTGTTGACCAATTTCTAAGGGTAAATATGTAATTTTATATTTTTTATATTAAAAAAAAAAACCCCCAACTACTGATCATCATCCATCTTCCCCACCCGCGCCTGAAAAATAAAAGAAAAATAATCTTCCTAAATATAAAATCTGAGGGGAAAAAATAATACCAGAAAATATCCAAGAAACAATTTTTGAAGATGGAAGAAGCATGAAATGACTCACCAGCAAGTTTCTTGGGGTCGATCTCGTATATATTAGCGAGTTTAATCCAATGGAGAGGCGTCTTCTGGTTCTTGATTTTGTTGATCAAGAACAATACAACAATTTCATTGTCAGTAGGGTGGAAAACAAAATCTGGCCCGGCTATCTTATAGTAGAAATCATCATAATAAAGTTTTTCGTGCGAATAATCCTAACGTTTGGATTTGACGCTTTCCTCTTGCAAATATTTTTTATTCTGGTCTATTAATCCAATGTGGGTCAATTGAACTTCTCAATAAATAGCCATATAATAACTAAAGTTTCTTCGTTTGCAAATAATTCATAGAAAATGTTCGTGGTTGACCAATTTTAACAAGCTGGAACCAACGACTGTGTGTCAATTACAGTTTGTGCGTCAAAGCAAACCATCTTCGTTTCTCCATAAATAACTTATTCTCACAAGTTACATTTTACCATATGGATTGGATAAATAACTTACTCTCACAAGCTACATGTTACCATATGGATTGGATGTTTAGCCTTTTGACCATCTCTAGTGCTGCACCAAACTAAATTTCATATTCCACCATTACATTAAAACTTACACCAAATGAACAGTATTTAATTATTTTCTTCTCTTTTTTATTCTTAGTAATTCTTACCCCAAATGGAGTTGCTCCTAAAACCCTGGCGCCGCTATTCTTCCAAAAAAAAAAATTGAATCTTTGGTGTGGGAATGTGGGTCCATTTTTAATTTTTAATGGGTTTAATAGCACAAAACGTCCATACGTTTCAAATTTTTTACATTTTCACCCATATTTCAACGTTTCATTGTGAAAAACGTCATTTTCACCTATTTTTAACATAAAATGACCAATATATCCTCATATATAGATAAAATAAAAAAGGAAAAATAAAGAAAAAATTGCAATCTTTCTCCTAAACTTTTTAAAAATACAAATGAGTTCAAAATTTAAGAAAATATTAAAAATAAGGACGATTTTTTGCCCATAAAACCGCCCAAAATGCATCCAAATTTCAGCAACCAAAGCCGCCGAACTTGGACACTGGTCGACAGCCCTCAACTTTCCCTTCAATTAGCAACCAACACCTTCCAATTCCATCAACTATACAGCCCGGAATCATTGCCCAAAGTTCGTTGCCTGCAAATCTGAAAATCATCAAAAAATCCACCTCCGACCACCCCCATGATCGGAACTGTACATCGGTCGATTGTCCCATCACCAGACGACCCCATCCATGTCAAAAATTCACCCCAAACATTATCACAGAAATTCAAATTTATCCCACAAGTTACGACAGTCGCGCAGTCGCACAGCATGTTCGAAAATCCCAAATTAAAATCCACTTCCGACCACCCCTATGATCGGAACTATACACCGATCGATTGCCCATCACAAGACGACCTCATCCATGTTAGAAATTTATCCCAAACATCATCACATAATTTCGAATTTATCCCAGAAGTTACGTCAGTCACAAAGTCGCACAGCAGGTCCGAAAATCCCAAATTCTAATTCCGTCTGGTTGACCCATGGTCGTAGACCATCTGGGTTGCCTTCTCTTCCACATGGCGCACCTAGCCCAACCATGGGTCTTCCTCAATTTCATCCAGAATGCGATCAATTTCGTCCAGAACGCATTTATGGATTATTGATAAAATCATATCATCATTTATTTTTTTTTTTGACATATGGCTAAAGATAAGATTTTTGGGCATTCTAAGAGATGGATTTTAGTTAAGAATGAGAAAAGATTTCTTGTGGTGGTGGTGGTGGTGGTGGTGGTGGTGGTCGAGGCGGCTGAAGAAGGGGGATGAGAGAGAGAGAGAGTTTTTATTTTAATTTTGGTTATTTTGATTATTTTAATAATTAATTTGGACTCATTTGCATTTTTTAAAAGTTTAGGAGTAAGATTGCAATTTATTCTTTATTTTTCTTTTCTTTTATTTCTTGTTTTTATCTATATAGAAGGGTATATTAGTCATTTTACGTTAAAAATAGGTGAAAATAATATTTTTCGCAACGAAACATTGACATAGGGGTGAAAATACAAAAATTTGAAACGTATGGACGTTTTGCACACTACATGCCAAACGTAAAAACGTTTTGTGCTACTAAGCTTTTTTTAATGCAATGTTGAGAAAGCAACCTTCAAATCAAATTTATTGCTGCATTTTAATGTAACACAAAAGAGGTTAATTTGAGTCATTTATTTGGAAGGGACATTTCAGTCCTTTAAACATGTTTGGAGAGGATAAAATAGGGGCATTTCAATCCTTTAATTTTATTTTGTTTTTGCTTTTTAAAAGACTAAATAACCACACTCAAAGAATTATAAAGGAAAACTTTTATTAGGCTATTGATTTTTTTTATTTTTTTTGCCCTTCAGATCTTGAGGCCCAAGGTAATAGCCTAATTTTCCTTGGGCCAGGTTCCGGCCTGTATATTAATACTGAATATCGGCAAAGAAAGAGATATTACTAATATTATGGACTGTTATGCTATATATTATTGTACACACATTTAAACAAAATAAAAATAAATGGAAAATTGGAGCATTGGTCTCCAACATGTTATCCTGGTAGCAAGTTAGTAAATCAACAGTTCACTATATTTCCACAGTGAGACCAATTAGAGCAATTGAATCTCCATTAAATCAACGTGCCCTCGTGTAAACACGTCTCACTACAAGTTTCGGACATATCTCCAAGTTGAGAAATAAATAATTATTTCATCGTACGCATATAATTCCAAAATACTAGTTCATGGTATAGAGAGCAGAACCGAACCCGTTGGTTATTGATTGAGATACCCGTTCAGGTATTTAACAAGAAGAAGAGTCGCTCGATTCAGTTTGAATCCAGTTCGAGAGTTTTGTCCAACCCTATATAAAACTTTCCGAAGTATCTAAGATATTTAACCCTTCAAATATAATAATTGAAATTACTTAAAGAGAAGCGATTTACATGTCAATAATTATCACTATATTACCTTTAATTCGTCAAACTAAAAGTCTATAACAACCTGAAGTGGGGCATTAAATCAAAGAACACATCTCGCTCTGCACGTGGGATAAGAGGCATGTGCAACCAGCCATTGTTGTGTACACTGCAAATTGAAGCCATGACTGCACTTCTCCAAAAATTATCACTATATTACCTTTAATTTATCAACTAAAAGTCTACAACAACCTAAAATGGGGCATTAAATCAAAGAGTACAACTCGCTCTTCACGTGGGACAAGAGGTATGTGCAACCAGCCATTGTTGTAAGCAAATTCCTATAAGCAAATTGTACACTCCACCTCTTCCCTTGCCAGCTTCAACCCCTCCAAATATACCTTGGCCAAGACTTTTCCCTCCATCTCCGTCGTACCTAGAAATTCACCCTCTCAAAACTCTAATTATAAATTTGTCATTGTCCTTTCTTTTCTTCATTTTACATCAACCATAGCTGGCATAAAAATCCTACTACTTTTCATCTACGCAAGAGACCATGCTCAATATAATTAGTACATGTTTGGGCTATTTTTTTAGCTCATTTTCGTTTGTCTATGAAGAACTACTATTTATGACAATTTCGTTATCTATCTGAGGTTGATCACTATTGAAAGCCTGAGTTCAGATAGAAATAGGCTATGCAAGTCATGGGCTTTGTCCATATGTAGTCTAGTTGAGCCTATATTTATTGTGGAGCCTTTCAGTTTAGATGGATAAGTCATGGCCCAAAACTCATTTTCGTTTGTCTATAAAGACTTAATATTTACGACAATGTCATTATTGATTTGAAGTTGATCACTGTTGAAAGCCTGAATTCAGATAGAAATGGGCTATGCAAGCCATGGGCAAATCCAAATACACGTGTGCACCTTCCTTTTTGTTTTCTTTTCAACGTACGTAAACTCTTCTTTTTCACATTTTCTTTTTCACCTTCTGTGTGTCAATTACATTTTGCATGTCAAAGTTCATCGTTTTCGTTTCTATTCTTTTTTTTTCACTATCTATGTGTTTCAATGGAAGTTTACATTATTTTTATTTTCTGGCCAGTATTCTTCTTTTTCTCCATTTATTCTTCATTTTCAACACTTCAAACCAAAATTGGTCTGAAAAATGGAAAATTCGAAAAACACTGGAATTGAGATTGTATGGAATTTGGTAACCGACGATCCCTATTTGTTGATACCAAATTCATTTTACCAAACAATTTTATGTGAATGTCCGGTTTCAACGATAATATTCCAAATCCCAACCAAGCCAACCCTTCAAATAATTTCATGGATGAGTTTGATTTTGGGCAACCATCAAATCTAAATGAAGCTTCCAATTTAAATAATCTTGGAGGCAATAGTACCATATTTAACACTATATGGAAATGTTGAGAAGCGCCCTCACAATTGTTGTTAAATATGCATTTCTGTCCCATAATTTCTTAATGGAAAATGTGGAGAACCCTCTCAACCCTACCATGGCAAAGGCTATTGAAAATGTAGGGGTTGGGGAGACTGAAAACGTGGTGGACCTTCTTATCCCTCCCATGGTACATGTTGTTGAAAATGTGAAGGTTGAGAAGACTGAAAATGTGGAGGTTAAGGGAGATTGAAAATGTGAGGAACCCTCTAATCTCTCCCATGATAGACGTTGTTAGGAATGTGGAGGTTGTGGAGGATGAAAATGTGGGAAACACTCCCATAGTAGAGGTTGTTGGAAATGTGTGCAACCAGCTATTGTTATATACACTGCAAATGGAAGCCATGACTGCACTTCTCCAACACCCTAATTTTCTCCCCATCTACAAACTCCGATAAGTAAATTGTGCACTCACTTCTCCCTCTTCCGCTTCAACTCCGCCAATATATACATTGGCCATGATTCTCCCCTCCATCTCCGTCGTACCTAGAAATTCACCATCTCAAAACTCTAATTATAGATTCGTCTTTGCACATATGTAGTCCAGTTGATCCCAGATTTATTGTGGAGCCTTTTGGTTTAGATGGATAAGATAGTCAAATCCCAAATACATTTGTGCACCTTCCTTTTTGTTTTCTTTTTCAACATATGTAAACTCTTTTTTTTCACATTTCTATTTTCAGCTTCTGTGTATCAATTACATTTCGCATGTTAAAATTTACCGTTTTCGTTTTTATTCTTCTTTTTTCGTTGTCTGTGTTTCATTAGAACTTTACATTATTTTTATTTTTTTGGCCAGTATCCATTTATTCTTCATCTTTAACATTTTAAACCAAAATTGGTCTGAAAAATGGAGAATTCGAAAAACACTGGAGTTGGAATTGTATGAAATTTGATAACCGACAGTCCTAATTTGTTGATACCAAATTCATTTTACAACAGTGTTAATCTTTCAAATCCCAATCAAACTAACCCTCCAAACAATTTTATGGGATTGTCTGATTTCAACAATAATATTCCAAATATGAACCAAGCAACCCTCCAAACAATTTCATAGATGGGTTATGGGTCTGGTTTTGGGCAACCATCAAATCTGAATGAAGCTTCCAATTTGAATAATCATAGAGGCAATAGTACCATATTTAACACCATATGGGAAATGTTGAGAAGCTCCCCCACAATTGCTGTTGCAGATACATTTCTGTCCCATAATCTCTTGATGGAAAATGTAGAGAACCCTCTCAACCCTCCCATGGCAAAGGCTGTTGAAGATGTAGGGGTTGGGGAGTCTGAAAACATGGTGAACCCTCTTATTCCTCCCATGGTAGAGGTTGTTGAAAATGTGGAAGTTGAGAAGACTGAAAATGTAAAGGTTGAGAAGACTAAAAATGTGGGGAACCCTCTCATCCCTCACATGGTAGATGTTGTTGGAATTGTTGAGGTTGTGGAGGATGAAAATGTGGGAAACCCTCCCATGGTAGATGTTGTTGGAAATGTGTGCAACCAGCCATTGTTGTAAACACAACCAATGAAAGTAATTGCTACACTTTTCCAACACCCTAATTTTCTCCCCATCTACAAATTTCTGTAAACAAATTGCGCACTCCACTTCTTCTCCTGCCTGCTTCAACCCCGCCAAATATACCTCGGCGATGATTTCTACCTCCATCTCCGTCGTACCTAGAAATTCACCCTCTCAAAACTCTAATTATTGATTCGTCCTTGCCCATATGTAGTCCAGTTGATCCAGATTTATTGTGGAGCCTTTTAGTTTAGATGGATAAGATAGTCACACACCAAATACACGTGTGCACCTTCCTTCTTGTTTTCTTTTTCAACGTACGTAAACTCTTCTTTTTCACCTTTCATTTTTCAGCTTCTGTGTGTCAATTACATTTCGTATGTCAAAGTTTACCGTTTTCGTTTCTATTCTTCTTTTTTCACTTTCTATATGAAAGTTTACATTATTTTTATTTTTTGGTCAGTATTCCTCTCCTTTTTCTCCATTTATTCTTCATCTTCAACACTTCAAACCAAAATTGGTCTGGAAAATGGAGAATTCGGGAAACACTGGAGTTGGAATTGTATGGAATTTGATAACCGACAGTCCCTATTTGTTGATACCAAATCCATTTTACAATAGTGTTAATCTTTCAAATCCCAACCAAACCAACCCTCCAAACAATTTTATGGGAATGTCTGATTTCAACGATAATATTCCAAATTCCAACCAAGCCAACTCTCCAAACAATTTCATAGATGGGTCTGGTTTTAGGCAACAATCAAATCTGAATGAAACTTCCAATTTGAATAATCTTGGAGACAATAGTACCATATTTAACACTATATAGGAAATATTGAGAAGCTCCCCCACAATAGTTGTTGAAGATACATTTATGTCCTATAATCTCTTGATGGAAAATGTGAAGAGCCCTCTTAACCCTCCCACGGCAGAGGCTGTTGAAATTGTAGCGATCGGGGAGGCTGAAAACGTGGCGGACCCTCTTATCCCTCCCATGGTAGAGGTTGTTGAAAATGTGGAAGTTGAGGAGACTGAAAATGTGGAGGTTGAGAAAGACTAAAAATGTGGGGAACCCTCCCATGGTAGAGGTTGTTGGAAATGTGTGCAACCCGCCATTGTTGTATACACTGCAAATCGAAGCCATGGCTGTACTTCTCCAACACCCTAATTTTCTCGCCATCTACAAATTCTGGTAAGCAAATTGTGTGCTCCACTTATTCCCCTACCGCTTCAAACCACCAAATATACTTCGACCATGATTTCTACCTCCATCTCCGTCGTACCTAGAAATTCACCATCTCCAAACTCTAATTATAGATTCGTCATTGTCATATGTAGTCTAGTTGATCCCTGATTTATTAGGGAGCCTTTTAGTTTAGATGGATCAAATAGTCACTGCCCAAATACACGTGTGCACCTTTCTTTTTGCTTTCTTTTTCAACGTACGTAAACTCTTCTTTTTCACCTTTTATTTTTCAATTTCTGTGTGTCAATTACATTTCGCATGTCAATGTTTACCATTTTCGTTTCTATTCTTCTTTTTCACTGTCTATGTGTTTCAATGAAAGTTTACATTATTTTTATTTTCCGGCCAGTATTCCTCTTCTTTTTCTCCATTTATTCTTCATCTTCAACACTTCAAACCAAAATTGGTCTGGAAAATGGAGAATTCGGGAAACATTGGAGCTGAAATTGTATGAAATTTGGTAACCGACAGTCCCTATTTGTTGATACTAAATTCATTTTACAACAGTTTTAATCTTTCAAATCCCAACCAAACCAACCCTCCAAACAATTTTATGAAAATGTCCGATTTCAACGATAATATTCCAAATCCCAACCAAGCCAACCCTCCAAACAATTTCATGGATGGGTTTGGTTTTGGGCAACCATCAAATCTGAATTAATCTTCCAATTTGAATAATCCTGGAGGCAATAGTACCATATTTAACACTATATGGGAAATGTCGAGAAGCTCCCCCACAGTTGTTGCTCAAGATACATATATGTCCCATAATCTCTTGATGAAAATGTGGAGAATCCTCTCAACCCTCCCACAGCAGAGGCTGTTGAAATTGTAGGGATTGGGGGGGCTGAAAACGTGGTAGACCCTCTTATCCCTCCCATGGTAGAGGTTGTTGAAAATGTGAAAGTTGAGGAGACTGAAAATGTGGAGGTTGAGAAAGACTAAAAATGTGGGAAACACTCCCATGGTAGAGGTTGTTGGAAATGTGTACAACTAGCAATTTTTATATATACTGCAAATGGATGTCATGGCTGCACTTTTCCAACATCCTAATTTTCTCCCATCTACAAATTTCGGTAAGCAAATTGTGCACTCCACTTCTTCCCCTGCCGCTTCAACCCCGCCAAATATACCTTGACCATGATTTGCCCCTCCATCTCCATCGTACCTAAAAATTCACCCTCTCAAAACTCTAATTATAGATTTGTCATTGCCCATATGTAGTCTTGTTGATCCCAAATTTATTGTGGAACCTTTTAGTTTAGATGGATAAGATAGTCACAGCCCAAATACACGTATGCACCTTCCTTTTTGTTTTCTTTTTCAACGTTCGTAAACTCTTCTTTTTCACCTTTTCTTTTTCAGCTTTTGTATGTCAATTACATTTCGCATGTCAAAGTTCACCGTTTTCATTTCTATTCTTCTTTTTTCACTTTCTATATGTTTCAATGGAAGTTTACATTATTTTTATTTTTTGGCCAATATTCCTCTTCTTTTTCTCCATTTATTCTTCATCTTCAACACTTCAAACCAAAATTGGTCTGGAAAATGGAGAATTCGAGAAACACTGGAGTTGGAATTGTATAGAATTTGGTAACCGACAGTCCCTATTTGTTGATACCAAATTCATTTTACAACAGTGTTAATCTTTCAAATCCCAACCAAACCAATCATCCAAACAGTTTTATGGGAATATCTGATTTCAATGATAATATTCCAAATTCCAACCAAGCCAACCCTCCAAACAATTTTATGGATGGGTCTAATTTTTGGCATCCATCAAATCTGAATGAAAAATTCCAATTTGAATAATCTTGGGAGCAATGGTACCATATTTAACACTATATGGGAAATGTTGACAAGCTCCCCCACAATTGTTGCTAAAGATACATTTCTGTCACAGATTCTCTTGATGGAAAATGTGGAGAACCCTCTCAACCCTCCAATGGCAGAAGCTGTTGAAAATGTAGTGGTTGGGGAGGCTAAAAATGTGGTGAACCCTCTTATCCCTCCCGTGGTAGATATTGTTGGAAATGTAGAAGTTGAGGAGACTGAAAATGTAGGGAACTCTCTCATCCCTCCCATGGTAGATATTGTTGAAAATGTGGAGGTTGAGGAGGATGAAAATGTGGAGAACCCTCCCATGGTTGAGGTTTTTGGAAATGTGGGGGTTGGGGAGAATGAAAATGTGGGAAACCCTGTAGGAAGCCCTTTGCCTGACAACCATGCCATGGTTGAGGAGGTTGAAAATGTTGAGAATCCTTCCGTGGTACACATAAACTTTAACCCTCTAGAATCCCAATTAGTAACAACTTTCTTGATTAGGAAACTTAAAAATGAGCCTCTTGAGAGAATATTATCTAAGAAACTAAGTCTGTGACCATCCTCCCCAATATATGGCAGGTAACAATAATTTCCTTATATTATGATGTTAATGTATTTGAAACAATTTAACATAGTCTATTGTGCTTTTCAGAATAGGTGAAGCTATATTTCAATAAAACGTAGATAGCAAGTTGATTAAATTAGTTCCATATATTTGTGCACCAACTATAGATCATGTCAATGAATTTTCATGCGAACCTTATTTCAAGTTACATTTTCTGTCTCCATTTAGTGTTTGATAAAGTGCATATATAATGGGATTTTGTAGGTTTTGTAGTAAAAATTTAACAAAGTGTTGTGTAGTATAGTCTGTTAAGTTTGATTTACTTTTCTTTTTCTGGATTAATTTGACCAAATTGTATGTTGAGATAATAATTATTGAGTTACTTCTTATTGGATATTAATGTACTTAAAATAATAACTAAATGAGATTTTATACAGTATCAATGTAATTTAGTATCTTTATTCTGTGCTTTTTATTTGCAGACAATTATGTTCACGGAGTGCTGGGTGTACTATTCTTTTTCACCCCAGTGCGACGCCTTTTTCGACAAAAAGCTGTTCGAAAAGTTTATGGGGAAGGGGGTGGATCATGGATTCGTATAAGTGGATTTATAAAATCTGTCAGGGGTGGGGACAATGATAATCAGGTTGTAGGAACTGTAAAATCATTCAAATTTGTTCCGAAAAATCCAAATCCAAATCCGAATGCCATCACCTGGCTCATGAAAGAGTACAACATACCTAATGAAGAGCCACAACAGGAGAGCGAAAATGTGAGAGTAGTATATTTATTTAAGTTGATCGGCTTTTTACCTTGAAATGATTTTTTATTCTCTTTGCAGATTCACGAATGCGTTCTTGTAAAGTTGTACTCGAACTAGCTACAAAGATGCGCTCTTGTCAAACTATCTTTTTTTGGCATTTTGGTTAGATATATGCATTTTCTTGTGCTTTCTGGTGTAAAATTCATCATTTTTCCATTTTTAACTAAGAACTTTCTACCATATTAATCTTTTTATGTTTTATGGTTAGGAGCTTGATGTGAATTCTTGGATCCTTTTTTGGCAATGAAGACCCTTTTTGGCGTTTCTCACAGTAGAACTTTATAAAGTTCAATGGATAATAATGAGGTGCAAGTTGAAATACATTAAGCAAACATGACAATATCTAAAGTTTGGTATGTGTTGAAATTATTAACTTCAATTTTTTTATCCCATTGTAAGCAAACTGGAGTTTCTTCTTCTCTAAATGCTGCTAAAGCTTTTTCGGATGAGTTTGATGTTACCTACAAGAAATAACTAATTTGAAAATGAATGATAATTTTTTACTCAAAAATAAGTAAAGAGTAACTTGTACAAACACATTTGGAACTATATCTTCTCATTATTACTGAAGAATTAGAATGAATGTGACTAAACTTGTATTTATAATGTTCGATTCTTACAGCTATATTTTCTGCTTTACAATCTGAGAATTGTACATCGCTAGCAGTTAGTTTACTACATAAATAATTTAAGTGACTATGAATCATTTTTTATTAATTGATAGATTTACTTGAAAATATAAGTAAGTTTTTGCTCTAGTGAGATCTTGTCCTGTAAATAAAAATCTTCCATCACTCGACCCAATTGTTTCATACAAATATCAGAAAAAGAATAAGTGTACAAAGTTCAGTAAAAAGATGCCAAACAAGCATGTGAAGTCCCTATAAACAAGAATGCCTTTCTATGAAAAGCAGCAGCAAAATTCGGACTACGAAACCAAAAATTATTACTGCCAGCAGATTATGCTACATAGCAGAATTAAGGATATATATTCTGATCATCAAGATATGATCAAATCCATCCAATGCAAGTCAGTCGTTCATTCCTGTCTTCTGAAATCCACCTCAACCTTGATTGAGAACTTTAAAACATATTCGCCAAATCTACCACAAAAACATTAAAATCCAGACCTTTTTTCCCCTCTTAGCTGAGGGAGTTCTCTTCAGTTTGCGCAGCTCCACCACCACCACTTTCTCAACTGTGTCAATCGAGTTCAGCAACATCTTCTGAGAAGTCAAACAGCCCGAGTCTTCGTCCTTTTTACTGGTGATATCAAGTAATAGTTTTGGCACCTTACCAATCGCTGAACAACAACTAGTACCAATGGTTGACTTAGGGGAAAATGTAGAAATATTGTGCTCGAGTGGAGCACCTGATGTAGATAGAATGGATAATGAAGTGGCTGGTCCTGGAGAATAGGACTCTCATTTTGTAGGCCTTCGCCTTCTTTCTATTGCCTATAATTAATTAAACAAATAAATATTATATTCATCTAAACAAAATTTTTATCCATGACCGAACATTAATGTTCAAGAATATTTCATAACATAGCTCAATATGTGGTTAAACTTCAAGTCTTAATCTATTCATGTTTTTTTTTTCACATAAAAAGCCAACAGGTCCACACGTTATCAACAGTTACCCAGAGCAAATTCTTATCTGCACGGTTTTTACTATACAACCGACTAGTTTCTCAAAATAGCTTCCAGTTTTTCTAGTAGAACACATAGGGCCAAACTGACTTTTATAACATTGACACTGAAACAAATATACTCGGCTAAAAGAAATATATAGAAATTCCTAGTTATTTGACGACATCAGTCAGTGGACACCAAGCTTTGAGTTGACATGTGAGATGGAGGAAGTTGAACGACAAATGGGATTAACTATTTCAGAAAATACACTAGGTAATAAACTCTAAACTACGAAAATAACAGACAAGATTTTTTATGCTTAAACATTTTCCATTGTAGATCATATAATGAAGAGCCAAAATTGTCCATCTTAGAAGCAGTGATAAGAATCAGATCTACAGATTGGAAAAAACTTCCAAGTACAAAATGCTAAAATTCAATAAAAAATCCAAATCAGCAACAAAGGTAAAAAGTATTCATTATGCCTTCATATTGTGCAGTTGAATAAACAAAATGAACCAATATTAAAATAATTTCAACCATTCATGACTCACAGTGCAAATTAACCATAAATACAGAATTAGAATCATACAACTAGACAATTATGAATAGATACAGATGCAAATTAACCTAGGTCTACATGATGGGAAAAAAACCAGTATTCCTACTTTTATGAATCTAATTATCAAAATAACATCTGAACCAAATCCGCTGGACTAGAATGTTTTTAGTTTCTGTTGGATTCAAAATCTGCAGTACTAGATTAATAATAAAGATTTTAAATCGGATTAACATCATATGACGTTTACTTCCAAATGGAGAGTGTTCCATATAGATTGTTCATGATTGATGTGCACATTGATATGTTATTATGCTCAACCTGAGAGTCACCTATTAAAAATATGCACAAAAGAGGACTCTGCCAGGTACCAACATTCTGGCGCCGCCTAATTTATGGTGTCACCCCTCCCACAACCACCACGACCGCTTCTTGTAGCACCAGCACTAGCAGCAGCCACGCCAACTGTTCCACGTATACCGGTCATCGTTGTATCCCTCCACCTGAATGGAGTCCCACTACCTCATGCCAACTCAGGCTTATCTTCCGAAACAAAAAATTACACTATCCTGCATCTCCACCCAATGTGATTGACCTCGATCTTGGTCTGTAGGTAGACATAGGATCCTCTGCCCTCGATGATCTGTCTCTAGCCTCCGGCATTGTTGTGTTAATCTTCATTTAAGGAGAAAGGAGAAAAAAATAGATTATTAAACTCAATCAATATAGATTAAGACTTTTATAAACTTTTAAAAAATCTCTAAGTTACGATGTATTCAATTAAAAAATTTTCAAAAGTTCTCTCAATAATCACAAGATTTGGGGAGGCTTTCTCGTGATTTTTAAATTAGAAATCATGAGGAATCACAACAGCAATGAGTGGATTTTTTCTACCAATTATGAGACCTCAGTGTCCAAGTTTTCCCCTTTTGCTCCATCAGGATGTTCCCAATTAAATTTGTGCAAAACATTTGCTAACACAAATTCAATTAACCCTGTCGCAAAACATCAACAATGACATTTCACGTTAGCACACCGAGGTTCATAATTTATTAAAGGTTTGGGTCATAGATTTAACTTCAGATTTAATTCTTCATGACACTGGAGAAGTCCATCCACTCACAAGATACTTGTACACTTTATCCTAGAGTATACCCCCAAGCATTAATATGTAGTATAAACGTTACAAGTATACTAAATAAAATTATAATATATGTTGGTTTCCGAACATTGTCCAGTACCATCTAATAAACATGCTATCATTATTTTTTATCATCTTAGCAATCACCAAAATATGTACGTTGTGAAACACACTCACTTTGTAAATGGATATAGAATTATATACCGATTTCTCAAATGTTTAGGAGTGTGCAACCATTCGAAGGGCAGGATTGCGCTTCTTGACTCAACAAAAAGATAATGAATAATTAGCACGTGAATGATAACTCCCAAACTGTTTCACTCGTTGGAAATAATTATAGGCTTCATACCATAGAAACAAAACATTGTTTCATTGTGCTGAACAATTCGAAACAAAACAGCACATTTCAGCGATTACAAACACCACCACCATGAATACATACCACAATCCAATTTCATCTTTCGTTGCCAGCATTCGCCAAACGCATTCCTAACAATCTTAACATCACAATATTATGAGATGTAAAAATATTTGATAAATACAAACAAAAAGAGAACAGAATATTGGTCATAGTAGCTAGCATAGGGAGCAATTACTGAACCGGAGAAAGGCAAAGCAGTACAAATCAAATAGTGCACTCGAGATAAATAACCATGGCAAGCACGAAGACACACAGCTAGATGAATTCATAACTCGTGCATGAACACTTGAAGGTAGGAAATGACAAAAAAATATCAATCAATATCTAAGATATTTAACCCTTCAAATATAATAATATAAATTACTTAAAAGAGAAGTGATTTACATGTCAATAATTATCACTATATTACCTTTAATATTTCAAATCCCAACCAAGCTAACCCTCCAAATAATTTCATAGATGGGTGTGGTTTTGGGCAACCAACAAATCTGAATGAAGCTTCCAATTTGAATGATCCTGAAGACAATGGTATCATATTTAACACTATATGGGAAATGTTGAGAAACTCCCCCACAGTTGCTGAAAATACATTTCTGTCCCAGAATTTCTTGATGGAAAATGTGGAGAACCATATCAACCCTCCCACGGCAAAGGCTGTTGAAAATGTAGGGGTTGGGGAGACTGAAAACGTGGTGAACCCTCTTATCTCTCCCATGGTAAATGTTGTTGGAAATGTGGAATTTGAGGAGACTGAAAATGTGGAATTTGAGGAGACTGAAAATGTGGAGGTTCAAGATACTGAAAATGTGGGGAACTCTCCCATCCCTCTCATGGTAGAGGTTGTTAGAAATGTGTGCAACTAACCATTGTTGTATACACAGCAAATGGAAGCCATTGATGCACCTAGCTACAAATTCCGGTAAGTAAACTGTACATTCCACTTCTTCTCCTACCACTTCAACCCCGCCAAATATACCTCGGCCTTGATTTCCACCTCCATCTCCATCTCCGTCGCACCTAGAAATTCACCTTCTCAAAACTGTAATTATAGATTCGTCCTTGTCCTTTCTTTTCTTCATTTTCCATCAACCACAATTGGCATAAAAATCATACTACTCTTCATCTACGCAAGAGACCATGCCTAATATAATTAATACATGTTTTGGCTATTTTTTAACTCATTTTCGTTTGTCTATAAAGTACTATTTATGACAATTTCGTTGTCTATCTGAGGTTGATCACTGTTGAAAGCCTGAATTCAAGTAGAAATGAACTATGCGAGCCATGGGCCTTGCCCATATGTAGTCAAGTTAAGCCCAGATTTATTGTGAAGTCCTTTAGTTTAGAACTAATATTTATGACAATTTTCGTTTGTCTATAAAGAACTAATATTTATGACAATTTCATTATCGATCTGAAGTTGATTACTGATGAAAGCCTGAATTCAAATAGAAATTGGCTATGCAAGCCATGGGCTTTGCCCATATGTAGTCCACTTGAGCCCAGATTCATTATAGAGCCTTTTTTTTAGATGGATAAGATAGTCACAACCCAAATACACGTGTGCACCTTCCTTTTTGTTTTTTTTTCAACGTACGCAAACTCGTCTTTTTCACCTTTCCTTTTTCAACTTTTGTGTGTTAAATTACATTTCCCATGTAAAAATTCACCGTTTTCGTTTATATTCTTCTTTTTTCACTGTCTATGTGTTTCAATGGAACTTTACATTATTTTCATTTTTTTGTTAGTATTCCTCTTCTTTTTCTCCATTTATTCTTCATCTTCAACACTTCAAACCAAAATTGGTCGAGAAAATGGATAATTTGGGAAACACTGTTGTTGGAATTGTATGGAATTTTGTAACCAACAGTCCCTATTTGTTGATACAAAATCCATTTTACAACGGTATTTATCTTTCAAATCCCAACCAAACCAACCCTCCAAATAATTTTATGAGAATGTCCGATTTCCACGATAATATTCCAAATTCCAACCAAGCCAACCCTCCAAATAATTTCATGAAATTTTGTCTATAAAGAACTAATCTTTTTTAAAATTTCAATATCGATCTTAAGTTGATCACTGTCGAAAGCCTGAATTTAGATAGAAATGGACTATGCAAGCCATGGGCTTTGCCCATATGTAGTCCATTTGAGCCCAAATTTATTGTGGACCTTTTTCGATTTCTGTATGTCAATTGCATTTCGCATGTCACTGTTTTCATTTCTATTCTTCTTTTTTCAATGTCCATGTGTTTCAATGGAACTTTACATTGTTTTCATTTTCTGGCCAGTATTCCTCCTCTTTTTCTCCATCTTCAAACCAAAATTAGTCTGAAAAATAAAGAATTCGAGAAACACTGGAGTTGGAATTTGGTAACCAACAGTCCC
>CAIGRE010005082.1:0-16712 GCA_903798275.1 Fraxinus angustifolia subsp. syriaca
ATTTTGAAATCTTGAATCTCTTCAATGATTTCTTGATGAATTCTAGTTGTGCCTTCCCTTTGTTGCACAATAACCAAAATCTGATTGTTAATTAATTGAATTCTTGTAATTGCTTCTCGATTTTCCCAGAAGTGTGATGAATTGGTCTTTCTTTCGATGATGTTAATTGATAAATTTTGTAGTATGAGAATTGTCTTCAATGGCTGCCCATGTTTTGTGTATATAAAGGGTGAAATTAGGTCAAGTTTCACGTCCAAATTGGGTTCCAGAAGAGTTGTAATCAAAGGAAGTTGCCTTCATGTCACACATGAGTCTATGCGTGCGTAGACTTCTAATTGATCATATTTTGGTCCATGAAGATTTCACATTTTTCATTCATTTTCGCTTATTTCTTCCATCTCACTTCTAATCGTCGAATTTTACCTAACAAATGAAATACATAATAAATTAGACCATAATTAATCAAAAGAACTCCTAAATATCTATATTTATCGTATCAAATGAATATACAAAATATACTTATCAGTAACCATCAAATCTGAGTTTTCAAAAGTTAATTAGTATAAATAATTCAAACACGTTTGGTTATTTGATTAGAGATTCCTTACCACTCTTTGTGTATTTAAGTGTCCTTCACTAGCACTCATGTTGGTACGATACCTATTTTCTTCAAAGGGGACTTTCTTGAGCATATTTTTCTCCAAAGTTTGTTATTTCTTCAAGGAAAAACTCAAAACACTTTGCCTTTTATGAACTTTCTGGAATCGAAAGGTCGAAAATGAAGAACACTTAGAACTTTATCTTCAAAACATTCACTTGATCTTTCTTCAAGAACGAAACTTTTTTCAAGGGAAAGTATATATTTTCTAGTAAGCTTTTCGCACGGGGTTTGCTTGTGGTTGAAGTATGGTTTTCCACATCTGGTGTCAATCTATTGACCTTGATTTCCGGTTAGGCAGTGAGACCAACATATCTTGACTCCACTCATGTCCACGTGTAAGGCTTATGCATACTTGAACAAACTGTTAGACACACGTGATCTTCTTCGATTGTAGAGAAGGTGGGCAATAGTGTAACGACCTAAGCCATATGCCCAATTCGTTATATCATATATACTATCCGCTTTGGGAGGATTTCTGCCCTCTTATCCCTTCATGGATTTCTATTGCGTTCCTTAGGATTTGAACCCAAGATCTCTACCTAATAAGAAACTTAAGTTGAATCCTGGTACCAATTAGACAACTTCTCCAATTGGTATCAGAATTCAACTTAATTCTCTCATTAGGCATATGTTTCTGTAACTATGCTCTCTTATCCTCTCACGACTTTCTATCATGTCCACCAAGATTCGAACTTAAGATCTCTGATACCAATCCTAATAAATAAGGTTTAACTCAACTAACACTTAGATGGGTGAATATGCTTAATAAAAAGAAATAGAAATTAACAAGAAATATGGACGTTCACAAATTATTGTATCTAGATAAAATGAAATTGGTTTAAACCCTAGCAATAATAGGCATACATAACAAAGCAGAAAAGTAATCAACACCAAGATTTGGTAACGAATGAAAAACCTTTAAAGAACTCTTCAAGAGAAAAAATACAATTGAAAAGATTTAACTTATAAAATTGGTTTAGAAACAACCAAACCTTAGAAGAATCTACCACCTAACTTGTAATCACCAAAGAACTTCTCGATTATGTGCCCCAGTACCAGCTACAGAACCTTTAGACTTCTTTTCTCCTTATGGATCACTAAGAACGAACTCGCTCTTCATGAACTAAAACTCCGATCACCTTACTCGATCTTCAGAACCTTGAAGGCTATTTGGTAGAGGTTTATTGGAGTTTTTGACCTTTCAGATTTTTGATGTTTTGATCTTGATGTTGAGGTAGGAAAATTATGGAAGGAGTATTCGGTCTTCAACAATATGTTCTCTTCGATGAATAATGGCACAACACACACTACAGGGGAAAAATTTGGTTTGGTATATATAGTATTAGAGAATTATAGGTCACTTGACATTGTGAAAAGGCTGAAAATCCCGCATGACATGACCGTTAGAGCATCCCCTAGGCAACCAATGGGTGGTCAGGTCCAGCTAAAACCGTTCAAGCGACTTAATGGCAAACTTCAAGCATTTTTTGCCTTGACTTAATCTTCTTAACTTGTGTTTGATTCTGTCCAAAGACATTCCCAACACCCGAGAACTTAACTCAAAATACAACTTGATAAAATGACTTTTGGAAATGAAACAATACACTTTAGACCTAACAAACTCCCCATTTGACATTCCGTGACAAAATCATTTATTTCATAATTAATCAATCAACACAACTTAATACCTATAAACCCAATAACTCAAAACCAAAATTGAGTCTCAATTACTTTGACATGCATATTTCCTGAAACTCATCAACTCAAACAATACCAAGTGTAAAATTATGTGAGATTTGATAAAAACTAACATGCATTAATTGAGATAGAATCCATCAAAATATTATATCAATATACTTAACATATATCGAGCTAGCAACATGAAAGCATCATATCAATATCATATAAAACATAATATCAATATTTACAAAATATCAAATCTCAATGTTTGCTAGCCAAATTTACTAACTACTTTCCCATTTTTGTAACGAATAACAAAGGGGTAAGCAGCAACATGATCACTATCCAATGCCTCTTCAAATTATCTAAATTGATGTAACATCCATTGTAATTCGATCAAAATGATGTATTGCCGATCATCATACGAACCTGCTGCTTGATAATTAGGGATAACTGACCTATAATGGCAATAGAAGAGTCAATAGGACTGGAGGAAGTAGATGGAAGAACAAGGGTCAAAAAAGATGGAACAAGGTCCCAACAAGATGGTGGAACCTATTCTGAGTAGAGGTATAGCATGTAACCTACTTTGAGTAATAGTGAGCTCACCAATAGGTGGTCCTAACCGCTCAAGAGCCCTATTAGAAAAACTGACATCTAACCCCCAACACTGGGTGCTGTATCAAAAACTAATAAACCCTTATTTTTATTACTATGGCTATAAACCTCCAACATATGATACACTATGAAGGAAGTAAGATCCATGGAGTCACCATGTAAAATGGCGTAAAAGAATTGTGTCCTGTCGAAAGGTAGTCTAGACTTGTAGGAAATAGGCCATAGGTTCATGCACTGAATGCACAGAAAGACCTATTGTTCGTCATGTTAAGCACCTATAGCAATCGATCCATGGAAAATTGTTATAGGATAGTTAAGCAAAGTCGACGCTAAATGTTTATGAGAAGAAATTGCAGAAACAGTAAAAAAATGAAAGCTGGTGATGAATAATCCGACAAATATTGATACTGCAAAATATAACATCGGGATTAATCTTCACAACCTTATCCCTAAGAAATACCTTAAATGATGACTTGCTTATGTTATTTGCATAGAACTCTTGGACTAGGAGCTTAGACGAAGGAGTCAATTGATAAAATACAGACTCCGAACTATGAGAAGTAAAGATAGCAGCCACATTGAAAGGAAGTTCGGAGAGTTTTACCTTTCTATCCAAAAGTACAGGATGGGATGAGAATTGGGAACCAAAAACCTCCCGAGCAACTAAAGAGATAAATCTCAACCAATCGTAAGAGCTCGATTCCCTAGACTTTTTAGTCGTAGTCTTGGCACGCTTACGAGGCATCTGGATAACACACTTAGGTCAAATTAACAAATCAATATGAGTATGACCCACTACGTATGTACCTCTATGAATTATAACCAATGACATACTCATGTATATGGGACGAATGATTGTGCTTGTAAAATTGTGAAATTGTTGAATTTGTACATGAATCTATGTAGGTTGATGAGAATGCACTTGAATGATGTCAAGTTGATAAAATTCAGATATTGACTTGAATGACAACTAAAACATGTGATTGGAATGAGAAAAGAATTTTTTTATTGAATTGAGCGCTCGAGTGGCCATCAAGTGCGATTTGAGCGCTCAAGACTATTCAAGGCTCAACCAACAAACCCAATCAAAATTCTACCTAAATGAAGCAAGATTCTCCAAGATCTCAACCATTACAACTGTTCCCCCACTCTCTTTTCAAGGCATCTCAAACTCATTAAATGTGACACCGCGACTTATAATTTTTCTCATGCCCTTCTGGCTTCTATTCTATAACCTATATAGGTTCTAGTTTTTCCTTACTTTGATAAAAGAAAGTTGCATAGCCAAAGGTCCTAAGCATAGAATAATCAGCACATTTATCGTCCCAAATCTTGTACGGAATATCACTATTTAAAGCAGCAGAAGTGGTCATATTAGTTAGATAACACGCATTTATTATAGTTTCACCTAAAAAAGATTTAGACACACCCGAACTTAACATCATACATCTAACTTTATCAAGTAAAGTACAATTCATCCTTTCAATAACCCCATTTTGCAGGATAGTGTAAGGCACAATCCTATGTCCAGTGATGCCAGATTCATTGCACAAATTATTAAATTCAGCATTGCAAAACTCAAGATCATTATCAATACGCAAATATTTTACTTTCTTACCCGTTTGTTTCTCCACCTTAACTTTCTAATTTTTAAAATTCGTGAAAATTTCGGATTTATCTTTCGGCAAATAAACCTAAACACGTTTGGAAAAATCATCAATAATAGACAGAAAATATTTTTTATCAACAAAAGTGCTCCCAGGACCCCACAAATTAGTATGAATGTATTTTAACACTCTAAATGTTTTGTGTGTGAGAGATGCAAATGACATCCTATGATGCTTACCACGCACACAATGATCACAAAATGGCATGTTAGAGACCTGATCTTAACCAAACACACACTTGTAATTAAGAAACTTAAGTTCCCTTAACACTAACATGAGCTAACCTATATTGCCACTTCTATGTGTGATGAGTATTAGCGATAGTAGAATTTAAATCATCCATCACTTCAGCATGCATGATGTAAATGTCATTATTCTTAGTAGCCTTAAATGCTCTAAGTGATCTTTTAAACATTTTTAACACTCCATCTCCAAGTGCACTAGTAAAACATGTATGCTCCAACTTCTGTTAGTGTGTGCACAAAACCACTCTCAAAACCAACTTCTGTTAGTGTGATTTTATATGCGACTCCACCCTATGCAACTACATATCCAAGACTAGACTCATGCAAATGATCACCACAATTTATTTTATGTAACATGAAAAGAAGCGCTGGAGTCAAAAATCCACTCATGCATATGAGAGTTCATAGACAAGTTAATTTCAGCTGGTTTATTATCTAAGAACATGTGCCCTCATCGGGTTCATCTCTTTGGACAACATTTTCCCTATTGGGTCCACCACCCTCTAATATCTCAACTTGTTTTTCTCTTTTGGGCAGTCACTTATGAAATGTCCTAGTTTTCCACAACGGTAACATTTCATCCCCTTAGCATTCCGCTATGACTTAGACCTATTCGCTTTTTCTTACTACTACTGTTTTGGTTCTTTCGATCCCTAAGTTGAGTTCTACCCCTCATTTGACGAATCTCCCGTACTTTTCTCTTGTTTCTTTCAACTTTCATTTTCCTTTCCTTAGCCTTTAAGGAATGATAACTATATTGGATGTAAGTGTCTTCATTCCATATTTGATTTCATTCTTGACATCCTTATAATTATGACAAATAGCATTCAAAAGAATAATAACTTTATATTCATCAAAAACCTTTTCACCAAATTTGTAATATGTTGAACTAATTTATTGAAAACATCAAGATGACAATCTAAATCTTTTGAGAGATCAATTTTGATACTGGAAGAACTTTCAAGTAAGAAAAGTTAGGCGCGGATTAAGTCAAATAAAGCTCCTCAAGTTTTTTCGTCTTTTCGACTATGTCAAACACATGTTTGACTTTCGTAAAGCAGTATCAGATAAGTGTAAGATAATAGTGGTATAAACCAGTTCATCAACAACTTTTAAAACTTCTTATTGCACATTGTAAATATTAGTTCAAGTTTGAGTTGTAATTTCCTTTCCAATGTAATAGTTTATTTTAATTATAAAATAGCTCTGATTGGTAAACGTATGATTCATCATCATTTAAATGTCTACTCCCATCACTTCATAGGGGGTAATGTCTTTCAAACATCTTTTGAGTTTTCTAGTGTTCGCCCCCTGCACTAGCAATTAATTTCCTGCTTTCATCAATTGTAATTTCTAGCTTTCAAGCAATCAACGATCAATTTACTTTCAATGCATCTCAATTTTATGTTGCAAGTTTTTTACAAATTGTAATCAAATTTTCTTTTGTCCCAAAATGACTGAGAGAAGGCGGAAGGTAGTCTAGCGGATAGACTTCTGCCGCACGATGTCCCTTTCTGTGCTAAGAAGAAAGACATTCCGTGAAATCAGGGAATTAAATGGTGGGATTCGGGTCTAGGGAGATTTGGTACCATGTCGAAATCAGATTTCAGAGAGATATTTGATATTTGGGGACTTTGATTTAACTACTCCAGGGAGAGTGTTATATTTCCTATATAAAAATGAAAATGAAATTTTTATTAGTATATCATTTGGTAAAATTTATAAACCATTCCATAATTAATTTAAATCACTAATATTTATGAAATATCTTTTCCAACTAAAACAAAAACAAATAATGAAAAATCGTCGCATTTTGATTCACTAAATGCTCATCTCTCGTTCGAGCGTTCAAAACAGGGGTCACTGCAGGGCGCTCGAGCGACACGCGCCGCTCACTGCACATGAGCTTTACTAGTCAAGTGTCGATATTATCTGAAAAAATATTGTTTCCATTTTTGTGACTCATTTTTTATCCTCTTTCTATCTAAAACATATTCTTTTACTCTAGAATTATGGCTTCGTATGGACTTTGAATAGCATTAGATACATAATATTGTTATATTCTTTCTCCATAAAATAGTGAATTCTCCATTCCTCCGCCAAGTTCTTGTGTTTTAATTATCACTTCATATTGTGTGACATATAATTTCGTCCTTAATTTCTAACAAGTGGTATCAGAGTGTATAATTCTTGCTAGTTTGCTAGCAAGTGGTATCAGAGTTTAATGTTTGATTTATTCGAGGTTTGTTCTTATGATGGTAACCATGAAATATGATATATTGTTTTTTTGTATCACAATACTAGGTTGTTCGTTGTAATGGGTGAAGATGTGTGAGTAGTGTTCGTTTAGATGGATTTTGATGACGCTTTTGTTGAGATTTGACAAGATACTGTTAAATTGGTTGATGGAGGAGAAACAATGTTGGGATTAGAATGCCCATCACATCTTCATCTTTCGAATCATATTTTTCATGACGTTTTGAAGGATAAAGTTGTAGCTGCATTATGGTTGAAATTGAAGCAAATTACGCATGACGAAAAATCTGACAAACAAATTACATTTGAATCAACGATTGTATTTTAATTATATGACAGAACGTACATCACTTGTAGATTTAAAAAAATTGTCGCCGATTAAGAAATTTTGGAGGTTAAGTATGAAGCATTGTTTTCAAAGGAGAAGATTTCAGCATTTTGTTGGATCCGACGCTCATGAAGATGGCCTTATTGTTCTTGGTTATGTAAAGGGCATATCAAAATCTAACTTCAGTAATCAAATTTGTAACTATTGCAAAAAGATAGGGCATATAAAGAAGGATTATTATAAGTTAAAAAAATAAAGAAAAATTGGTTGCAAATCAAAACTTTAAGGTAAAGCTGATATTGCAAAAAATTACTATAGTGATGGAGAACTTTCGATTATGTTCAACGGTGACTTCAGATCTGACGAGAATTGGATTTTTGATGCAGCTTGCACTTTTCATATGTGTCACAACCGGGATTTGTTTTCAACATATAAAACAATTTCGAAAGTTGTGGTAATGGGTTATTTAATGCACCTTATAAAGATGCTAGTATTGGAAGGGTCAAAATTAAGATTTTTTTATAGAACACTTAATGAGGTGAAACGTGTCCCAAATTTGAACAGAAATTTTATCTCCTTGAGTGTTCTTGATTTAAAAAGATACAAGTATACTGATGAATGTGGAGTCCTAAAGGTTAGTTAAGGTGCCCGTATTGTATTGTGGGGACAGAGAAAGTCCCAGTTATATGTCTTGTAGAGTTCTACAAAATCATTGGATAGCAATCAACCTAGCATAAGGTGGAGTTTGAGTTTGGTATGGTACCGCTAGAGTTTGGCTTAAGGCACGTTGAAAAATATATCTCAGTTGAGTTCAAATGTTATGGGTAATACTTCTTTGCCGCCGCCGCCAGTGGTGCTACAGTATTCAATTGCTAGAGACAGGCCCATGAGATATATTATGCCTACACAAGGTACGATAAAGCTGATCTAGTTACTTATGCTTTAAATGTGCTTGAATGTGTTGAGTCTAGCAAAGAATCTTTTATAGAAGCAATTTGTAGTGTTGATTATGTTACAGGGTGTACTTTTGCCCAGTTCGGTGATTGTTGAGTTATTTTGTGATTTTGTTGCTCATGTAATAATTCGAGCAATTTTGGTACATGGGTAATTCAGTTGAGCAGTGTTTAGATTCAGTAGACATTCAGTTATTGAGTTTGTCCAAGTTGGATTTTGCGAAAGAGGTGGGGGACTTTTGAAGTTTCATTTCATTGCATCGGAATTTGTGTCGATGTGTATATACATTTATTTAATTGTGATCCAAATTCTTTGGATGTTAATGGTTTGGATCGCCACCGCATTTTAGCTCGCGGAACGCTCATCTCCCGCTTGAGCCCTCAGAACTGGGAGTCTGTTGCTTGATTACCTCGGGTACTCGAACGCTGCTCGCTACGCGCAACTTTGTTGCTCGAGCACTAGTGTTATCTTGGAAAATATTGTTTCTATTTTTCTGACTCATTTTTCATCTTATTTCCATCTAAAACATATTTTTTTTAGGTCATATACACCATGAAACTATGGCTTTATACAGGGTTTGAATATAATCAAATACACAATATTGTTATATTACTTCTCCATAATATAGTGAATTTTCCATTCCTCTACCAATAAAGTAAATTTAGAGCATCCATAATTCTTGCTAGTTTGCTAACATTGACTTAGCATTCAAATGAAGGTCATTTACAAAGATTCCAAAGGATTTTGGTTGGCGCTCCTGCTCCTTGTAGACTCTATTTGCAAAATGTAAGAAATAGGATAAGGAAAGAACACACACAATTGTAATAACAAAAGCTTGAACACGTGATTGTTGTTGTCAAACGATATTTGCCTCCTCCAGAAAGTTTTGGAGTGCTTAAAGGAATCATCGACAATGGTTTGTAGAGTTTAAACAAGCCTTAAGAAGAAAACGCTTAAACACTTGTGATTTCTTCGAAAAACTTGTTGAACACAATAAAGTTTGAATGTGTGAGAATTTGGAATAATGGCACTCAATTGTGGTTTTGATTTTCGATTTCTTATTAGTAATTGGAAACTATCAATTATTTATAATCTACAAATTAGTGCCAACTTTCATGAAAGTTGTGATTTTTTTTTCATGAAAACCACCAAAATTATCAAAATTGAAAAATAGTATAATGACTAGTATTGATAATGAGTGATCGCATGGTTATAAGTCATGTAATCACATGGTACAAATAAAAAAAAATAGCATTTACAAAATGCAGCCATGTGATTGCATGGCGTATAGCCCATGGGATTGAATGGGCTTTATATCTGCCCCTCCATCAATTTCATTTTATTTTGATCTTACATCAATTTTTTTTTTCATTTTTTCAATGGTAATTATTTATCTAAATTTTTATTAAAGTCAAAGTCAATTATTTATTTCAGCCATATATTTAATAGACACACACAACTTTTCAAGTGTACATGTCATTCACTTTTATCAAAATCTGATTTTAACTTCTACCAAACAGAGGCATAGTGAGTCTTAGACTTGTATGTCTAAATTTTTCATTGTAATTCACATTGTATGATTTTGCCAATGTCTCTTGACTATTATCACATAAAATAGATATCGAAGATGTATTCTAGTTTCCTTAAGGTCTCATATAGAGGATCCTTAAGACACTCTTTCCCAATGTTGGCTAATGCCACAAATTCAAATTCCATGTTTGGATGAGTTATGCAAGTTTTGTAACTTAAACTTTCAAGAAACGGTTCCTCCTTATAAAACACCCAACTAGAAATAAATTTACGATTGGAAGCATCATTCTTTGTAAGTTTGTAGCTTGGGTCAAGAGGGTTACTAAACTCTTTTATGTTCAATTAATTGAACTTATTTATCACATTATCTATAAAATGTGATTGATTCAAAAAATAGCCCCAGCCCTCACTAGTTTTATTATTTTTTATTTTGTTGGCGTCCACTTGTCCAATGTCCTTAATCTTGAATGTGGAAATAAAAACTTCTTTATTTCTTTTACTCCATTAATGTGATTATTCAAAATAAACATTTCATCAACATACCAAGAAATAAACACAATAAATTCATCACACTTTAAAATATGTTTTTATCTACACTATTTATTGTTAAGCCCAAACAATGAGCTCAACAGATATCTACCAGGCCCACTCTCTCCACATCAAGTACGCATTCGGTGCGTTTTTACTGGAACAAGTACGATAATTAACTTGGATGGACACGGGAGGCACTTTTCGGCAAGATGATAATGTTTTGGACTCCGGCGGTGTGATTCAATGGCAACCGCACTATCAACGATTGCCCAACCGAGATAATCAAGAATAAATCTCTCTTCTCGTCCAAAGGAATATGTGGAAGGATAGATAAGAAAGATTTTGGATGTATATTGAAATAACAATAGCTTCTCTTTCAATTTGTATTCAACAATGTTGTAAGAGTAATGTAGAAATTGCTAAGCGTAGCTCTGTTGAATTCTCAAGAGTTTTTTGTACATGTGTTTGGTCTTTTTTCTTATCAAGATCCCAACCCTTTCTCCTTAGATCTTCCTATCATTAATTTTGACAGGGGGTCACCGTTGTACATTGTAGACTGACACACTTTATTACAAACATTTCACATCAGTTATTTCTTAGATCTTCAAATCTTCAGTGAGTCAACATCGAGTTTAGGGGCTTCTGACGCTTTATAGCTTCGGACAACTAGCATGAGCCTCAGATTCCAGTTCAAGGGCTTCGTGTACGGGAGAGAAGTTCAGCATTAACATTTGCTTCAATGAGAGGACATCGAACGTCTGTTTATTTCTTTTATCCTAACTCTCCTTTGACCTTCTTACTGACTTCCTGCCCATGGGGCCTTGTTATCCACATGGCTGTCCATGTAGCTTTGATGTTTACGTGGTTGTCCACGTGGCGATCTAGCTAGAACCTCGGAACAGGGGATAACAATAGTCTTCCAAGTCTATGCATGATAGGCTCCAGGTCTATGAACTTTAAGCATTGTGTAACTCCAGGTATTGATAGGCTCCTAAAATAAAGAATAAGAGGGAGATAACTTTTTTACTTCACCCTGAGAGGAAAGCTACTTTGATTTGTGCAGACCCTCCTATCAATATTATTTAAAGTGTTATTCTCTGGTTGAAGCTGTTAGAGGGGAACAGCCCAGAGGCTGTACTTATGGAGGCTCTTCTTCTTATAATCGAAGAACCTTCATATATTCGAAGTGCCTTCACATGTTTCAAAGCTATAGAGGGTCTGATGCTTGCAAAGCCTCAGATTGATAATTACAAAGAGCTTATTACTTTTCAATGATTTTCTAGGTGGTTCAGATTTAAACTTCTGATTGTACGGTCAGATGTTTCGGACCATGATCCAACAACTAGGGTTGAGTGGGTCTGCCTATAAAAGGCATGGATTTTTAGGGTAAATTCTTTTTACCTTTGCATGAATTTCTACTACATTGCTTTCAAAAATCCGTTGATTTTTCGAGTTCCCTCTAGGATTTTCTTTAAGTGTTTCCTTGTTAATTGTTTTTCTTCTCCTTTCTTTTGTTACTTTTGCTATCTCCAGTGTTCCTCCCCTTCTATTTTTCAAGAGACTCGTAAGTATTGTTGTTTTTATTTTGTTTGTAAGTCAAATGGCTTCTTCCACTTCTTTTGGGGATGATAGACATTAATGAGTTGGCTAGTGAAATTGGGGTTCAAATAATTAGTACGGCTGATTTTGCAAGGGCCATTGAGGCTGGTCGGGGCACTTCGATTTCTATGGGTGGAGTGGGTAGTGATGCCAATTAGGGGCAGCCAAAATCCCATCTTGTGTGGATTCAACCCACCTAGCCAATCTTAGGGAAAAATATAGAATTCCTATAACGTCGAGCTTCTTTTCCCCTATCCTGATGAGCGAGCCTACTTTCCTAGGCAAGATTGTGTTACTATCGATGAGTTTCTTTTGAAGGCTGGTCTTCGCCTCTCAATTCACCCCTTCTTCCGGGCAGTTCTTAGAATGTATGGGTTAGCTCCCACCCAACTCTCCCCAAACGCCTAAGACCAATTAGTGGGCTCTTATTTCCTCCGGAAAGAGGCCTCCCTAGGTGAAGACGCATCTTGCATGTACTTCAGACCCTTTACCAACCTCAATCATTAGGGAAGGGAGACTCCCGAGGCTCGTGTTCCCTATGTCCTTGGGGGGCACACTCCCCTTTCATCCTAGGTCTGCCTACATCTGTTAAAGTATGGAAAGAGACCAGGTTTTGGGCCATGGGGAAGTGGCAAAAATGCGAGGACGACCTTGTCCCCATGTCAAAGTTCCAACATCTTTTTCCGAATCTCGTGAGTGAATTTCCTAATTTTTCGATTTCTTAAACTAACGAGGCCTGATATTTACATTTTTGTGTTTGTGTTTGCAGAGTCGGTTGAACGGTTCAAGTTTACAGATAGTGACTGGGACACACTCTGTGAAGTTTACAAGAAGACATCTGACGTTAATGACTTCAACCATTTGGTCCAGACTACCCGCCTTTTTAAAGACTTTAACTTAATGTCGTGGAGGGGTAAGAAGATCTTAAACTTGCACATTTTTTTCTTTATCTTCCCTTGTAAAACGTTTTGTTTACTTTGATGATTTCACAGACAATTTTGAGAAGAAAAGGCTTCCTACCCATGATATGGAAACCATGGCTGCCACTTCAACTACTAGTCATAAAGGCATGAAGCCCTCATCTATTGGATGAAAGTATGTGAGGGATAAAATTGAGAGGGTCAACAAGGAAGTTGCCTCTCAACAGGATGGCCGACCTCATTTTGCTGATAAGGGGAAGAAGGCGGTTGTCGAGGAGCCGAAGAAGAAATTCATAGTGTCCACCACCGGGGTGGGTAGCTCAAACGATGTCCTTCCTCCTTGATCCAAGGTGCCGACATGGGAGAACTTTCTGGCAGCCTCAATTGTTGTGGCTTCAGGGGGACAAAAGAGGCATGCTGCTTCAGAGCCTCAAAGGTCAGCCCATCCTAAAAAATCAAAGGGCTCCAATGACTCCCGACCATTCACAAGGCCGACTGTTCTTGGCTAGCTGGTATGAGAAGCTTGAGTCTGAAGCCCTCGTCCTTCTACCTCCCAAGATCCAGATGGCTACCACAACATTCCACAAATTCTGGACGGATAAGTGGTAATCTTCTGTGGAAAAGAATGATGTTGTGGACGTCGTTGCCACAACACTTGCCCAATCTGCAGGGTCGTTTAGGATGATAATTGAGGTGGAGGCCCTCTTCAAGACCCTTTAGGGAAAGAACAGAGAGTTCGTAGCAAGGCCTCCCAGGCTTAGATGTTACGAACAACGCCAAAGGTGAGGTTGACTCATCAAAGAAGCGGGAGGCTAAGGGGTCTACGAAGCTCGCTTCTAACTTAGATGAAATTGAGTCTTTGAAGAAGGAGGTCCACTTATCTCAAAGTGAGGTGGCCTCTTTAACAAAGCAGGTGGAGACCTCTTATGCCCATCAAAATCTGACAATTGAAGCTCTTCAAAACGCCAAGAAAGAGAATGACGTATTGAAGGAGGAGGTGTGGGAGCTAGCCTCCCAAGTGGCTGGCCTGATAGAAGAAGTCGGGGCTGTCAGACATGACACCGAGCTGGCCAGCAGAAATGCTAAGCAGGACTTCTGGCTAACTTCCATCTTACCGAAGAGTACCAGCATTTCGAAAAGTACTGGAGGAGGTATGCCCACACGGAAGTGGTCGAGTGGCTGGAAGTGCACACTCGGGACGTCAATACTTTTGATCTGAGGGCTGAATTCCTTGAGGATAAAGCTGAAGAGGCTGAGCCAGAAAATCCAGCTTCGGGGACCCCAATTATTGAGCTTGACGAAGATACTATTGAGGAGGTTGCCCCCGACACTATAGTGCCCTTTGTGGCTTCTCAACCCCCACCCCTAGGCTTTCAATATATATTTTTTCAAGTGTAAGGGTCGAGGTCTATGTAATGCAATTTTTTATTTAATGAAGTTAAAGCTCATTTCTACTCAACTTCTACATTTTATCTCTTCTGCTCATTAGTGGTGTGTTTGAGATCTTTTAATCTGACCTAGTTGTGTTTTAACAACTTTTCACATACGTTCAATTCTAACTTACTAATAACTTCTGAAGTATAACAACTTAGCAACACCGCGGTAATACATAATGGGATCAGACCCCTTCAATATTTGAGATCTGACCTAGTGATAAACCACGTCGACAAACTTAATTAAGTTCGCAAACATTCCACAGTGTTACGAGGTCGGGTCTAGTATACCCCAGCCTCTTTAAGCAATTCATTATTGAATTCGAACACAAGGTCAAATAAAGACTTTAATTACTTCACGCCTTTTGAACTGGATGATCATAACATGTTAAGTTCAAACGTTTATGTTAAACGTTAGCAATATTAGACCTTCTTAAGTCTACATTACATGATATCTTAAACATTTTTAAAAATTTTGAGCAAGTGTTTGAGGGTCGTGCACCTTTAACGATTTTTTGAACTTCCCAACATCTTGATTCATATGAGCTAAGGCTCTCTTAGTTCTTCAGATTTTCTTTGATTGGCTCATAGTAAGGAATGATATATAACTCAATCATGAAAGTTTTGCTCAAGTATAATAGCTTCATTTTGCACATTCTTTAATAGGGTCAAATGGCTTGCCCATTCTGAAGCCCTTGTAAAAAACTCATGCTTCCATCTTTATAAGATCAGCTTGATACAAGTAGATGTATCTCCGAGGCAGTGGCCCAACTGTAAATCAGAAAAATCCTCTCTCTTCCTGCCCTAGCCGTCGCCGGTGGCCATCCATGGGCGACGGCAAGACACCCACTCCCCAACCCTCTTCCACACCTTCCCCACATCCCAAGCCACAGGACGCCATCACCAAGGCGACGGCAAGCCCCCCTCTTCCTCAACTCTCTTGCAACCCAAATCGTTAGAAGCCTTTCTTGGGTGAGGACAACTCCTCTTCTCAACCCACCTCCACTCATGGCCTCAGCTATGAAAACCACTGTTAGACCCCAACCCACAGACCTCCAAAGAAGGGCAGGAAGCAACACTCCCCTAGGGGAGGCAAATGGCGATAGACATTTTAAGGTTGTGGTTCTCTCCTTGATTTTAATTATATTTTTTGGATGCTAGAATGTTAGAGGGTTAAATGACCCTCTTAAACAATCTGAAGTAAGGAGGTTCATATCTTCACATAAGCTTTCTCTGTGTGGGTTGGTGGAAACTAAAGTTAAGGAGAAGAATCAAAACAGTGGCAAATGCCATCTTCCAGTCTTGGAATGTCATTACCAATTATAATTGTTCTCCGCTTCGTAGAATTTGGGTATGTTGGAATCCAAATGATGTGGATATTTTGCTTGTAGGTTAGTCAGCACAAGTTATCCATCCATGTATGTGTTAATGCATGTCATTGGTAAATGGAGCTGTATAGTGTCAGTGGTATATGGGGATAATAACCCAGTTAACCATGTTGATCTATGGGCTGATTTTGTAGCTAGGCATGGAGGGTTTGCACACGTGCCATGGTTGGTCATGGGGGATTTCAATTCTGTTCTCTCCCCTTCAGAAGTGAAAGGTTATTCTTCTTCTTGGCCTGCATGGCAGGATGATCTTTGGAACTGTATGACAACAGTGGGCCTGGATGATTTGAAGTTTGATGGTTGTTTATATATATACATGGTCTAATAAGCACATGTATCTAATCCTACTCTTAAGAAGCTAGATCGTGTCTTGGTAAATTTGAATTGGGAGGATGAGTTTCAAGGATCGGATGCTACTTTTATTACTAATGGTGTGTCAGATCACTCTCCTATGGTTGTGAAACTTGCAGAGTTATCGCATCAAAAGATACCATTCCGTTTCTTTGACTATTGGATGGATCACCCAAATTTCTTCCCTTTGGTGTCTCAGATTTGGGTGAAGCAATTGTGGGAACTCCTATGTTTTGCTTATTTTTAAGTTGAAGTTGAAGCTTGCATTGAAAGTTTTTAACAAGGAACATTTTTCCTGTCTACCTGGGAGATAGATATGTCAAAACAGGTGGGCCGGGTCGGACCGGCCCGCACACTAAAAAGCCCGTGCACAGCCCACTTAAAAAAAATGGCCTATGCGGGATTCCGGGCCGGACCAGGAAAAAAGGATGTGGCCCAGACCAGATGGGGTTGATTTTTTTCCGGGCCATTTTTTTTTTCACCACTACTAAAATAAATGGTAAATAATACATTTTATAATTAGAGTGAAAATCGATAAAAGTTACATAAAA
>CAIGRE010005105.1:0-15976 GCA_903798275.1 Fraxinus angustifolia subsp. syriaca
ACAATTCAAAAAACTTATAGGTCACAGTTTGTTTCATCAGTAAAAAATTAAAAGTTTAAAAGTCATAATTTATTCATCGGTCACAAATCACAAAATTTATAAGTCACACAACTTATTTTACGGTCACAAAATGTCAAATTAATTGATCACAAATTATTTCGAAGTCACAAATTTAAAATTTTATACGTCACAATTTAATTCATTTGTTACGGATCAAAAAATTATAGATCACAAATTATCGATAAGTCATATTTCCAAATTTCTTGGTCACAAATTACCGAAATTTAAGGTCAAATTAATAATGATTCACAATACACCAAAATGTCGATCACATACACCAAACATCCTACCCCATCCTTATCCTCCACTAATATTTGGTCATAAATCAACCCTGGAGATCTTACCACCACCATCCTCACCTTGCCATCGCAGCAAGACCCATCATTGCTGCAACCAGACCACCCAAAACCCCCCAATAGCACCAAAACCATACCAAACAACCACAACATAAGCACCACCATCTCCATCACATCGCAACCACCAACCCCACTAAAAAAATTCCCAAACCGCCCCTACCACCACGATCTAAACAAATCACACAAATCTAGACTGACTTTATTAACTACATATTGAGTTATCCTGTCCCTGCAATAGGGTAGCGGAGGCTGGGAATGATGGCGGCAATGCTCAGAGAAGGAGTGACCGTAAGAAGATGTAGTTCAGAGAGGAGAACGACGGCGGATATAAGCTTCTGCAACCATCGGCTCTTGGTGGCTATGGAACGAAATTGTAGCTGGTGTTAACCGAGGTAGCAAAGGCTGAAAATGGCAATATGACGTGGTGAGCTGTAAACGAACCAAAGAATGGGAGAGATCTTGCCAATTTGTGGGTGGAGACTCCAATAGAGTTGCTGGCCACGATGGATTTGCAAGGCCTAGTGTTTGAATGACTAGCGGGTTCTCGTCCTCGTACTTGCTGCAGATATTGGAGGACAGGAAGGTGGTTGTGGACGAAGAGGAGTGCAATGAGGCAGCAAATGCAGTGGTCGTGTAAAGGTGGGGTGAGGATTTGTGCCTCTCAATTTGTGGACGAAGAGTGATTAGGGTTTGTGGTGTAATGGGGGTAGATTAATTCAATTATATAATCTAATTATTTTAATTAAAAAGTTATTATTACCTAATTTTTGTACAAAAAACTTTTGAATCTTATTTTTGAAAATGAAACTTAAAAAACAGGGTTGGGTGTAATTTCATCTATAATATATATATCCATGTCATTCACGTGTGTTATTGATGTGGCTTTCTCTTGGTGAAAATGACTGCCTTTTCTGCTTTGTGCTCCATCCGTATTCTCAATCTCTGTTCTTGCCTTTGTGGCTGCAATAACACCTTCCTTTGGCTCCTTCGTGGGTACAATCAAAGCTACTGAAGTGTGGGCGAATACTTATAGTTTTGAGTCGTTGATTTGGGGTGTTTGATAAGGTTGAATTGATTAATTGAGGCCAGAAATCATCTTGGGGAAGCGATCTTCCGCAACGATAACCATAAAAAAGTACGAAATAAAACGAGAATCATAGCAAAGTTCAGATTTTCTTGTGCATCAGAATGCCTATTATTTCATCACAATGTTAATATATCTATCAAACACATCCAGTTCTCAAGCTACTATGTTGCAGACAGTAAGTAGTCTACTAAAGTGAAAGTCTGAGTTCCAGATCTAATTCTTGAGTAGCAGTAGATTCAAAGTTCTCATGATTAGAGCCCGCTGAATCATTCAGACCTTTCTTGTTCTTCTCGAGGAGTGAATTCTGCAATGATAACGAAATTGTTATAATCACATTTAACTCTATGTTACAGAGTAAGAAAAAAATAAAATTAGGAGTCATTTACTTATGCCTTAATTTATAGTGAGTCGTTGAACCAGGCAACTGGATCACTCAAGTCTTAATTATTTTTGCAATCAAGTTTCTCCTATTATCTTGGCAAATGAAAATATTAACGCATGAGTTGACAATTTGTGTCAAAATTGAATTTACTTGTGTCATATCAACATTCATATCATTTTTATCTTTGGAAAGGAAATCTCCCTTAATTCAATACCTTTATAAGAAATTGCAGGTAAATTGAATTGGAGAAGGTGTCGATCCGTCTTTTGTCCATGATACCTAGCCTAAAAGGCCCTCTTTCTAATAAAAAGTTCCCTCAAGATCCTTTATGGTGGTAATGTAGACATTAGTGTATTCCAAGAAACAAAAATAAGGGAAATGATTTCGTGCACGAGAGGTGAAATCAATGTGCAGCCACTAGGTGGAATTGCAAGAAGAGAGGAGCAACAAGTTTTGAAAAGTTAGTTGGAGAGTGACTTACTGAAAGAAAAAAAAAAAAAACAAACTGTTTCAAGGATAAAATAAATTTCACTAACCCACTTGAAATTATAACTCAAAAACAGCGACATCTAGCAACATTTTTATCTATTTTTGGTGTATGTGACAAAATATGGTTGAATACCTGTATTTGTAGGTTCAAAAAGTGTCTTGTCATGCTTGGCTGCACAAACTGCTGGGTTCCTAGGACTGTTTGGATCGAATCCCATCTGTCTCGATTCGTAAATGATATATTTGGTAAGTTAGATTGACGAGAAATAATGAATTAAGAAAGAAAAACTAAATTTTATTAATTATATTGCATGACAAACAGCAGAATTTTTTAGTCTTGGAGACAGACATACCGAGTAGCATTTATATGTTGGGATTCTTCATATTTGATATTTTCCTTTACCAAGTCTGGCCAACCTAACTGGAAACATGGCCAAATCCAAAAGCTATAATCATTGTACAATGGAGTCATTAAGCAGCAAACAAATTAAAATTTTGCTTGGGAAGAATTTATTAACCGATAGAAATAAGTGGTGGATAGTACTTGTAAGTTCATTAGAATGTGAATTTTACTAAATCATGCACGAAACATGTGCTCTATGCATTTTTTTTGCTGAATTCATCGTAATGTACCATTGCACAAGCTTATGGATGACGATAGAAAAATCCCAATCGATGATTACCAATCTCTGGTCGATAATGGTCATGAGATTACAACTATAATTACATATAGTTCAATTAAGGTCTGCTTAGCAATAAGTTAGCTATATTCATAACAAAACAATGAAAATAATGCTGATTTTATTGGAAAACTAGAAATAGAAAAGAAACTATAGAAAAACTTCAGAATCCAGAAGTTTACTGTAGCCACTCATGTAATTAATCTTACCAATCACTTTCACTATTCAGTTTTAAACACTTTTTGTCAATTATTAATCTCATTATAATGACTAGAAAACTATAAGATCTAATTAAAAAAAAAAAAAATCCAGTGATCATTGCAATGTTGTTTATAACGAGTACTGAAGTTTGTCGTACCATGATGCCGTGGGGAGTTCGAAAACCATAAGAAGGGGACGACAATGGTGAGTATGAAAAACACGATGAAGACGACGATGAGTAGGTTGTTTGAAGTCTCATATCCTCCTGCAGGTTTGTCAATGGATGAAATCCATAAACCAGTAAAAGTTTACATATTTATAAGAAAATATGAATAATTAGATCAAATCTTTTACATAAAAAAAATAATTGTGAAAAAATAATAATAATCACGTACTGCCCACCTGGCTGAAATTCTCGAAATAAGAATTATGATGTGAATTAGGAATGTAAGTAGAGCTCATTTCATGTAATCTGATCTTCTCTAGTTGAGCCACACCAAGGCCTCTTAGGGGTTTCTTGGCCTTGTAAGAATTTCTCTTCTTGCCTCTCCTAAGTGATGATGATTCTAGGGTTTCGTTTACTAGGTTTTGGTCATCAAACTTGCTGCTGCTGCTGCTGGCCATCTGTTTAATTTGACTGATGGAGGAGAGGTTAGTTAGGGTTTGGGATAGCTTAACAAACTTTCTTGCAATTTTCCTGAAAAAACTGCAATGGGATATCAAAGAGATCTGATATGCTTTTAAGCTGTCAACAGTTTGCACTCAGCAATTACTTATTGCATCGCTGGATCAGATTTCTTTTGTAGTTTATGTGATTCATTGTCTTCAAAGTCGTATTTAAGCCCATGTTTGACACATATTCTTTAAAATTTATTTTTCTCCGAAGTCATTTTCAAGTTCAAAAAGAGATTCTCCCAATAAAATAATTTTACACATAAATTCGTAATTTTTTTATCAAGTTAATTTAATACGTTCATTTTCTGCAGAAGTATTATGAGGTATCTATTCTTCCAATACAATAATTTTATACGTAGATTCGTATTTCTTTTATCAAGCTAATTTCATACGATGTTTTTCTTCAACAAACATTTTGAGGTAATAGATATATTAAGCAAAACTCGTAAACTAGAATTTGCAATTAAAAAAACTCTAAATTAGAATTCATCTTAAAAACTTCTTATTAGAAATATCGAGGAATAACCCCGTTTGTTTCTGATTAAAATAAGTCAACAATTTATTTTAATAACATATTTCATGAGGTCCATAACTTTTCAACTATACATTTCATAGTTTTTATTAAAATCTACAAAACATCTGGTTTTAATCTACAACAAATAGGGGCAATTCATTCATAATGTAAAATTGCAGTGGGGGGTGATGGAATGGAAACAAAGTATCTGGACTCATACTTTACTAGCTTCATTTCGAGAAGTGCCATATAAAATACTTAAAAAGCGAGTGTCAAGAGATTTTTAACTAATTAAGTACGAAATAATGTAAAGGATTTCTCTCCAATGCCCATCTAAACTTTAACTTTTCGTGTGTGTGTGTGTGTGTTTTTTTTTTTTCAAGAGAAAAATTCTTCTTTCAGGAACCCTAAGGTAATCTAAAACTAATATATTTATGTTTATATTTATATTATTTTTTAAAAATATCATTATGTGGTTGATAATTGACTCACTAAACATCCGTTTACATTAATATTTTTAGTGAACATCTTCTTGTTGTCCACTGCATGGCTTGGTCTGGCACCATTCTTGCATTATTCCTCGACACTAAGCCCCCGTTTGGCAAGTATTAAAATCAGACTTATAGTACTTTTTGATAAAAATTAATGAAATGTGTGATGGATAAGTTGTGAATCCCAGAAGCATGTAATTAAAATTAATTTTTGACCTTAACATAAATTAAAATCTACATTTTAATCCCTACCAAACTGGGACTAATAAAGTCGATATAANATTTTAATCCCTACCAAACTGGGACTAATAAAGTCGATATAATCTTGTGAATGAAATTACGAAAATATATTAAACACCATAAATTATTTCTTTTTATACTTGTATATATGCTATTACATTTATTTCAAAGACATCTTGGGAAATTGTCTACTAGATCATTGAGGGACCACTCATTTGGAAATAATATACAGATCTAGCAATCATATCATCTATGCATGATTGTACCATCAAATTAAGCAGTAATCCAAAAGACACTAAAATTTCAAGACTTAACTTTTAAGAGTTCATTTGGCATAATTTTTGAAAAATCAAAAGTCACTTATAAAATTAGGAAGTTGCTTTGGAGTATGTTTATTATGTCTGGTTACAAGAGATATTTTAGAAAAAATGGGTATAAAATAACTTCTTCATGAAACTCTGCTACAAAAAGTAGAAACAAAAGCAAACCCGACCAAACGTGCCCCTAATATGAACATATCAACCTTTTATCTCTTTTACTCTTCAATATTATTTAAGACCCTGTTTGATGGCCATTATTTGGCAAAAATAAATTTTTGAATGGGGAATTTTTGGAGAATGTATGGTTAAAAAATATGAAAAATTTTAGATTTACGTACAAAATATTTTATTGTATGAATGTGTTGTTGAAAATAATTATGTAAGATGAAGAGTTTTCAAATAATAATCGTCTGGACAACAGACCACTACTTTTAGACTCTAGAAATCGAACATCAAATGTTAAACAAACATGAAATCACTCAATTAGGAAAATAAATCAACAATTGTTATATAGCAAAAGTGTGTCTGTCCAGTGTGTCGTACAATTGCAAATAAATAAATATGAAAAATTTTAAAAACTTTAATTCATTAATCTTAGCACAATAAATCCAAAATACTATTAAAAAAAAAACAGTAGGCAGAGAAGGAAACCGGGGATTATGTTGATCACATTTGATATTATATTTCTTATTAAATTAAAAAAATTGTAAGAAAAACTAAAAGGAAGGGGAGAATATTCATTGTAGATTGCGAGCACATGCCAAACAACATTGCGACACAGTTCCCGAAGGAGAAACGCTGCCGTTTAGTCCTTAAAAGTGTGGTTCTATTAGACAACAAATCAATCCTCAATCCCATAATCTCATATGATATCAGATTTGTGGCCAACTGTGTTAAAAGGTTGAAGACAATGTCTAAGTGTTTTAAGGTTCACACAGTTGTCATCCAACTATATGAATTGTTTAGCAAAAGAATCATAAAAGATTGATCCCATTATCCCATTTTTTAGTAACATAATCATGTGACTTTCTAAATTAAATATGACGTGGCACAATGGGATCTCATGTGACGTGGCAAAACGATGGTTCCACAAAGAAACACTATTAGTTTATGTGGCTGTGGAGTCCACTATTTATATCTCGACCTGCTCGTCTATTTTTTAAGGACAAGATTTAAATGGGTTTTTCTGTCACTCTCTCTTCGAGGATTGAGTTACATGCTTTATTTGTAATGCCACGTATCCTAAAAGTTTAGAGGTACTTGTAATCAAACACAGTTCATAGCATTAGGTGAAATTTTCATAGCGGCTTCGAGGTATCGACCATTATCAATTCGAACTCTAATGGCTCAAATCACGTACTTGTCAACTTTTGTCCAACTACCTTGTTAGCACATAAATATTCCACCAGTCTATTAGAGATCTCAAAATTGTACTCTATGATTACAAGCTTAACTAAATAAACGTGACGTCCACTAAATAATTGGATGGATTATGAATTAGGTCTTAAGGTTTACAAGACCAAACAATCAATGTAGTTCTAACACCCTTAATTTGTTTTTACTCTAAATATTTAATTTTTTCAAGCAACATAAATAATGAAATAGACTAAGTGAAAATATAGGTACACGGGATAACCCATAAGAATTCCATCACCAAGATAAAAGTTAAATCGATTGTGCTACATGTATACCACAACTTACAATTTTGTTCACCAACAGATGATGTTTTGAGATTTGATTAGATCAAAATTTCATCAACCAAATAAAAAAAGAATTTTTTCCATTTTCTTTTTAATACCTCATCAATCTATAAAAGATTATGTAAGTGGTGATATGCAACAAACATTTTCCAAGTTAAACATGGAGCTGTAAAAAAGGTTTTTAACTATAATGTTAAAGTAGAGCAAAGTAGGCTCAACATAGGCAGTCGCATGAAGTTCCATATTTAGGTGGGTGTTTGGTGGGATTTGTTAGGTTTAAAATATTGTATTGGTGATTTTGTGAACAAAATGACCAACTTGAACAATTATAAAAGTCTAGGGACTCAATTGTAAAGTTTCATAGTTGGTAAGTTAGCATAGGGTTCAGAGTTTTATGTTTGAAACAAGAAGGATTCATGTCGATTTTTCGCTAGCTGTTCGCTGGAGTTGTGCTCAAGCGGATGATACATCAACACCATCGCTCGACCTTCGCCCCATCGTCGCTCGAGCGATGGTCCCTTGGCTCGAGCGAAAAAGCTCCTCACTCGAGCGACAATATTTTCTGGCCAAACCTAATTTCCACTTTCTGAGATTTTTACTTGGCCTATACTACCTAAACTGTCCAACTTATAAATAGAGGTGCCGCATATTCTTCAAAGAGGTGATTGAACACATGCTTTCTTGAGAGAACACATCCTACACTAAATTGATATTGTTCAATCCATCACTTGTTTATGCGCCAATCCTTGTGAAAACATCAAATAGTCAAATCAAACACCGGATTGCAATCCTCGCTTGGTTCTATCAAGGATAAACATACGTAAAGAGTCGGGAGTGAAGTTCATATGCTAATTCCAGGAGGAATGCTTTACAAGAAGAGACAAGATTGGTGTTAGTGTGCACATTCCTGGAGGGCTGCTTCAAACTTCAGACAGAAGGTCAGAAAGCTTGTGTCGTCAACTTTGCTGGTGGCCTGTAAGTTTATCAAAATATGTATAGTGGATCTTTGACTGGCAAAGCTCTTGAAGTTTTTCCCACGTTGGGTTTCTCCATGAATAATCCTTGTGTTCTTTATTGCTTTTTTTATTAGTTGATTGATTGTGGTATTTAAACAAAGGAAAAATTGGATCGATTGATTAACCATCTAGACATAATTAACTTGTGACTTGTTGCTTGTTAATTAGATTTTTAAATTTCGTATATTACACCTATTCATTTCCCTTTAGATATTGTTAGGGTCAAACTTGCGTTTCTCAATTGGTATCAGAGCCTTACATTAATTCGTGACCCTTATTTGTTAAGTCTAAATGAATCAGTATTTGTTCGTTCCTCCATTTTTTGATGGAAGCAATTATGCCAACTGGAAAGTTCGAATGAGAGCTTTTTTTTAAGACTTTGGATCAATGTATTTGGATAAGTGTTCAAAATGGGTGGACTCCATTTATAACAATAGTTGCAGGTGTAACTACACCCATTGATATTTCTATGTGGACCAAAACTAATTTGGATGAGTGTAATTGGAACAGTAAAGGACTTCATGCCCTGTTCATGGCTGTGCCTGTTAAGAGTTTAGGTGTGTATCGATGTATGAAACTATTAAGAAAGTTTGGGATATACTAGAAACCATGTACGAGGGAACTAAAATGGTTAAGAACTCTAAACTGCAAATGTTAACCACTAGGTTTGAAGAGATAATGATGGTTGAGGATGAGACTTTTGATAGTTTTATTTTTGCTAAAGTCAATGACATTGTCAATTCAAGTTTTAATTTAGGTGAGAAGATCCCCGAGTCTAAAATTGTTAGGAATGTCCTTCAATCATTTCCTGAGAGGATTAGACATAAGGTCACTGCGATAGAGGAAAGTAAGGACTTGGATGAGGTTAAATTTGAAGAACTCATATGATCACTTCAAACTTATGAACTCACAGTCTCACAGCCTAAAAAGGTTAAATCTATCACCATGAACATTATTAGGGAAGATGAAAGCGAGTCCACTGATACTGAGACTCTTAGGGACGACGAAATTGTATATTTTGTTAAAAAATTTCAGAAGGTGATGAGGAATAAGAGAAAGTCCTAGGAGCGGAATATCGAGGTCTCTAATAAACTCTCGAGAGGTAGACACGAGAAGAGTACATCTAGGACTTCCGTTAGGAAATCTCAATATGTCTAATGCCATGAGTGCAATGGATTTGGTCACTTTAGGAATGAATGTCCTAATTTGAATAGGAGCTCGAATAAGGAAAGACATAAGGCTTTAGCTGTGATCATAAATGATGAGGAGTTGGATTCCAGTTCTCATGATGAGATACATGGTAGTGAGGATGAACAAAAATTCATGGCTTTTACCTCGATTGCTACAATTGAATCTGACCGTGAGATTGAGAAGGGGAAAAGGGAGAATGATAGTGTACAGTCTGATGATGAGATTGATTATGAGACGAACATTTACGAGTCCTATCGTAAACTATTTGAGAAGAGTCTAAAAATCAAGAAGGTCAATAAAGCCGTTCTGAAAAAGATGAACGAGCTTGAAATTGAACGTGAAAGATTGCTGAGTGACCTTCAGGACTCGACCAAGAAAGTGAGTGAGCTGAAGCTCATTAATGAAAACTTGGAAATCAAAGCTAAATCATTAACATTTGATCTAGATAAATCTAATGCTCAACTCTAATCATTCATGAGTGACACATAGAAGTTGGACAATCTCCTTAGGATGAACAAGCCTGCGGGTGACATGCATGCTCTGGGTTATGTTCATAATCATGAGGCTACTACTAGCATATCTAAGACCACATTCGATCCCGCCACGAACAAAGCTCGTGAGGTTGCTTATCCTAAACCCAAAGGTAAGCATGCCATACGATCGAGACCTACTGAACAACGTAGGGTCAATCGTCACTCTTCAACAACCTCCACCGAACAGGTTTGAACCACAGTTCATTCCCACTTGCCACCACTGTGGTGCACTGTGACACATTAGACCTAGGTGTCGTAACCGTGTGACTAGAATCAAGAATCTGAATTTTACTAGCAATGTTGACTTTCTTGCCAATCAAGTCAGCTACTTAACTGAGATGATGACTCGATTAACACAATCATCTTTTGCTTCTAAGAAAGCTTGGGTCAAGAGGAGTGACCTAGAAGGTCGTGAAAATGGTCATGGTCTTCATGGTAAAGGCATTCAATTTTTGCCCTGAGTTGGTGATTATGAGCATGCATGTGTAGTTCATGTTGTCCATTCACTCATGTATGCATCCCATTTATTTTGTGTTATTTTATTTTTATCTTTGTACATTTATTTGCTTCATATATTATTTTAAAAAAAAAAAAAAAACTTGAAAAATGGGAAAAATACAAAAATATTTTCTTTTTGGCAAATGATTCATCGTTATGATTTTAAACTTGTTATGTATGACCAAGTAAGTAATTATTTCTTTTATACTATTATTTCCATTGCTTAGTTTTGCTTAATGTAGAGTATTGATTATATGTGTTGTTTTGTAATATTTTGCACTGCACACACTATGATCTTGTGAATGAGTCTAAACCGTGTGTATGAGACTTGGGATGATACTAACATGTTAGTAGGGTGACCTCGAACATGAATTGACATATATTTAGATGACCTTAACTCGTGATAGTCTCCTACATTGGTGTAGTTATGATAAAACAAAAATTAAAATTAAATTTTATGAAAAATAAAAATATGATTGCTTATTTGGTTCATCTTATACTTTGTTCGAAACCTATTTGACTCGAGTAATTAAGCCCGAGGAATTTCTCATAACCGGGTGCCTATGGTCATCTGACTTTGGTTAACCGGCCTAAAGCTCGTTACATAGGTCACTTTAGTCGCTTAATGGACATGATCTGCACATAAGATGTTATTGATGAGAAAAAAAATTTATATGCTCATATTCAGGGGGAGAAAAAGAAGATTTATTATTTAATTGAGCTCATTTTTACGTCCTAAAATTTATTCGGGGTTGACTTTCATTTATATGGATCATACTTATTTAACAAGTGATGTTTGCTTGTCATTTCTCACAAATTTAAGGTTTGAAGTCATTTTCATGAGAAAGTAGTGACACATTACACTCATGCGTCATTTATATACCATACTCCATCTTGAACTTAATTGTGTACGTGGGAAAGTCTTTTTGATAATGCTTGACTTGTGATTGCATACTTGATTTGAATTATCGAAGTGTCGAGAGCATGGTTTGATTGATTTTCATATTATTTAAAATTTCTGAATTTTTGAATTTTTAGTACAATTTATGACATTTGAAACTTCGCTCGATATTCGCTTTAATTTAGCTCGAGCAACACTTATAGATTGATTTCGCTCGAGCTTCGTTCCAATCTCGCTTGAGCGACACCTGTTTTTAAAACACGACCAAACCTTCATTTTTACGTACTTTTCTCTCATTTGTCTCCCAATTCTCGACGTCCTTTCACCAAATTCGTGCCTTTTCTTCCATCTAATCGTGTGGGGGTTCGAGTTGGACTTCATCTACATCAATTTCTTCATCTATTTCGACAAATTTTAAAGGTAAATCATTCAAACCCTAAATTTCGCCCTTTGCTCAATTTTTGGGGATTTTGACATTTGCTTGCTCTTTAACTCAATTTCTCACTTGTACTTATATGTTGTGGCTACCACATTGTGTTATGAATGCATTTGCATCATTAATCACACAATTTAGTTCGAATTTGAAATTTTCATGTGAGTACTAGGGCTCTTGAGTTGTTTTTGCCTTTGATGCTCATTTGGTCGATTTTGAAGGAGAAAAGGATAGGATTAGATGCTGGATGAGCTGTTTGTGGTACTAGGATGATGGGTTGGCTTTGGATGTGTTGAATTTTGCTTTAACTGTCAAGTTCTTTAGTTGCACATGATGTGTTCGATAAAATGCCTCATAAACTCACATGCACACTTGTTTGCCACACTTTTGCACACATGAGTTTTGTTTATTGTCATGATCATGTCTATGCATAAGTGATTGGTAAGAGACTTGACTTTGGTTGTAGATTGTTGAGTGACATGACACACACATATAAGGACTCGGTCTTGACATCAATGCACTTTCGTCTTGCAGTTATTGCACTACGTCCATGCACTGCACGTCATGGTATCCATTCATGGCATATTTGACACTTTTGCATCTTTTTGTGTGCTTGTTTATCTTATGCATCGTTTCATGCAATCTCATGCCTTTCACTGCCTTATTGCTCTTTGTGGTCTTTATACTCTTCCATAGTATCTCTTGACATGTTTGTTCTGCAATCATGTCCTAGATGTCGCCAAAGAGAGCAAGGACAGCTGATCAGTAGCCAAATGGCTCCACCTCTTACAATTGAGTCCGTTTTGTATCTTCTACTGCTCATGAGGTTTTCACTTCTCAATTTTCCCTTCGTCTCATCCTAGTGGAATGTGAGGTTATTCTATCTGATTTACCCTCGATATCTCAGCTATCTTCATTTCTCGGGGTTGGGATCCCATTCTAACAGGCTTGACTCCTCCACCCGATCTTCTTCTTCGCAAGTTCTATGCGAACATTCAGGAGGTTAGGATTGATTCTGCGTTTTGGGTATATCTTGGAGGTCGCACTCTTAGGATTAACCTTGATGTTTTGGCCGAGACTCTTCATATCCCACGAGTTGTCCACCCGATCTATCCATATCTTTTGGCTGAGTCCATTCCGTCTGATACCGTGGTTTATTCTACCCTATTTAACACTCCATTGGGAGGGGGTTCCACAATAGTTTGTACATGATTGCTTTTGACTAACCGACAGGTATTGCTGTGCATTGTGTGCACAAACCTGTGGCTGATCGTTCATACTTCTTCTTTACCTTCTAATAGGGCTAGATTTCTGTACGCCATGGTTCACGGTGACTCTATTCACCTTCTTACTTTTCTGTGCCAGCATATTATGCACACGTTTTGGGTTCCTGGGCGTAGGATATGTCTTCCTTATGGTTGCCTCATTTACCGTTTAATCACCGCTCTCAGGGGTACTTTTCTCGATAGAGCTTCATGTAGGATTGGTAGACCTATAGGTCATACCGCCATATTACAAAGTCAATCACATGCTTTTTCTTCTTTAGCTCATATTGAGTCCGCTGAGCCTATTGACCCGGTAGAGCCAATCGATCTTATAGTTGATCTTTTTTTCTAGTGGTCCTTTCACTATTCCTACTAATGAGCCTACATCCACCTCTGATATTCCATCTTCTGCATCGGCTCCTATCCCTCCCGCATCAGTTTCAGTTGATCCTATTGCCACTTTGATGGGCCATATGTATGTGATGATCAGCCAGCAGGTTCGGCTGATGGTCGAGGTGACTCAGAACGAAAGCAGAGGTTACTGCTCTGCGAGGCGAGGTTGCACATGTTCAACGGCGTTTATATTTGATAGGTAGGCTTTTGATGTCTTCTCAAATAATTGTAGTCTTTCTCTAGTTTTTGGAATTGTCTTTGCCGTTATCTGCATTATTACTTTTGCTGTATGTTTTATTTCCCATTATATTTGATACTCATCCTTTCGACATTTGTGATAAAAAGGGGGAGAGATTTTATTGTAAGGGAGAGATAGATTATACACATTTATTGTTTGATCAACTATATTAGTCATTTGTTATGTTATATCTTTTAGGGGTCGATGGGGAGAGACATGAATACTGTGTCTTATTTAAGATATTGTGATTTAAATTGATATTTGCATATGTGTATGTCTTGAGAGGTCGTGGTGAGAGACATTGATACATTTACCTACTAATTTAACACTTTGAGAGTTTGCAATAGGGGGGAGGGGGGCTTGTGCATTACATTTGCATTGCATATCATACACTGAGAGGGAGCATGCACATTGCATTTGTGTTGCATTCCATGCATAGTTGTTTGAGTTTTGATATTTTGTGAATTACATTTGCATTAGATATCATGGACTGAGGGGGAGCATGTACATTGCATTTGTGTTGCATTTCATATATGGCTGTTTGAGTTTTGATATTTTGTGATATTAATGTGGTCATAGTGTTTTGGTTAGTATTAATATTGCATCTCAAACTAACATACTTATTTATTTGATTATACTTCTAAGTACTTTATTACTTATTTCTTGTATCATGTGCGTTTACACTAGGTATGTAAGTATTTGATTTTAGGATATATGTTTAACAAAGTGGAAGCTACATTCAGTTAATTTAGTTGGACTTGGGTAGTTTTGATAGTATATTTTTTGTATTGTATTTGATTTTGTCGCAGAATGCCAAACGGGAAGTTTGTTAGGTTTAAAATATTGTATTGGCAATTCTGTGAACAAAAGGACCAACTCAAATAATTATAAAAGTTTAGGGACTCAATTGTGAAGCTCCATAGTTGGTAGGTTAGCATAGGGAATGTTTGGAACAAGAAAGATTCACACCGATTTTTCGCTAGCTGCTCACCGGAGTTGTGTTCGAATACGCAACACCATCGCTCGACCTTCGCTCGAGCGACAAAGCTCATTGTTCGAGCGACAGTATTTTCTAGCCAAACCTAATTTCCGCTTTCCGAGACTTTTACTTAGCTTATACTACCTAAACTGTCGAACTTATAAATAGAAGCATTGCAAATTCTTCGAAGATGTGATTGAACACATGCTTTCTTGGGGGAACACATCCTACACCAAATTGATATTGTTCAATCCATCACTTGTTTATGCACCAATCCTTATGAAAACATCAAATAGCCAAATTAAACATCGGATTGCAATCATCGCTTGGTTCTATCAAGGGGATGGAGATCAAGGAAGATTCTTGAAGAATGATGAGTTCTTTTGAAGATCCACATGAGATAAACGTATGTAAAGAGTCGGGAGTGGAGTTCGTATGCTCATTCCAAGAGGACTGCTTTACAAGAAGAGCCATGATTGGTGTTAGTGTGCACATTCTAGGAGGGCTGCTTCAAATTTCAGATAGGAAGTCAGAAAACTTGTGTCATCAACTTTGCTGGTGGTCTGTAAATTTATCAAAACGTTTATAGTGGATCTTTGACTAGTAAAGCGCTCAAAGTTTTTCCCACGTTGGGTTTCTTCGTGAACAATCTTTGTGTTCTTTACCTCTTTATTTATTGGTTGATTGATTGTGGTATTTAAACATAGGAAAAATCGGATTGATTGATTAACCATTTATACATAATTAACTTGTGACTTGTTAATTATATTTTTAAATTCCGCATATTACACCTATTCACTCTCTTTAGGTATTGTTAGGGTTAGACTTACGTTTCTCAGCATTAAAATTTGATTTTTTTTTTTGTAGTCTGTGATAAAAAATTTTTGAAATATGTGGTTGAAAAGATGTAGGATTCATAAAAGATATGATTAATATTCATTGTTTGACTTTAATTTAGATTAAAATTTGATTTTAATTCGAAACAAATAGGGGACTTTCGAATTGTAGGAAATTTCATCCGAAATTGTTTACCTAACGAAACTTGAAGTAAGATTTTCTATTATTGATAATTAAAAAAATTATTTCGATAATTGAATTACCAACAAAAAATATTATTGATAAAAAATAGTCCACAAAAAACAAAATATCATTAACAATAATACTTTAACTTAAGAAGGTAGTTTTTATCATTGGTAATTTACAAAAGAAATTTATCTCACTAAATTTAGTTTATATCTTTATGATAGAAATTTTGTCTTTAAATAAAATAATGAATATTAAAAAGTTATAATATTTTGTTTTTTGTGGACTTTTTTTTATCAATAATATTTTTT
>CAIGRE010005144.1:0-16572 GCA_903798275.1 Fraxinus angustifolia subsp. syriaca
CTACGGTTAAAACAAAGTTGTCAACCCTTTTGTACCATTGGCTTGGTGTTTGTTTAAGCCCATATAAGGATCTGTTTAACAAACAGACATGCTCAGATTTATTAGTATCAATAAATGCCTATGGCTTGTACATATAAATGGTTTATTCTAAATCACCATATAAGAATGCAGTTTTTACAACAATTTGTTCAAGTTCAAAATTATATTGAGCAACTAAAGCAAGCATAACCCTTATGGTGGTATATTTAACAACGGGTGAAAATATTTCATTATAATTGATACCAAGTTTTTGAGTAAACCCTTTTGCCACTAATCTAACCTTAAACTTGACGGTTGATTCACAGAGTTTCCTTCTTTTATACAGTAAATTCACTTACAGTCAACTAAGAACTTATTATTAGGTCAAGGAACCAAAACCCATGAATTATTTTTTAATAGGGAATTCATTTCCTCTTCCATGGCAGGCTTCCAATCTCTAGATAAATGATAGTTTACAATCTCTTCATAAGATTTAAGTTCAATAAAGACCAAATTCTGATAAGATATAACAACTAAGGACACATAATCTCTTGTCCTAACTGGCTTTCTTATTTTTCTTCTAGTTCTATCCCTGGTTAGTTGATAATCATCTAAGGAATTCTCATATTCCCTACCACCATCTTCTTGAACAGTAACTCCACCTTCTTCATATAAATAAAAAACATTCTCAATTTCATTTTCAATCTGAGCATCATATATGTGCTCAGATGATGACCAAAGCTCCACCTACAGTCTGGTCACATTCTCAATTTCATTAACACGAACTTCATCTTGATGTTCTCACTCAAATAGGGCATATTAGTTTCATTAAAGGTTACATATCTACTGATGATCATCCTAAAACCTCTAGTACCTTTGGCCCACCTTCTAGATATCCTATAAAAATACATTTTTGGGATCTTGGTTTTAGCTTGCCAATACTTTGATGAGAGTAGGCAGCACAACTAAAGGTTCTAAGATGGCTATAATCTAGTAATTTTCTAGATCGGACTTCCTCAGTGATATGATTCGGGACATGCAATCAATTGGTCGGGTCACAGAGTCAAGGGTTCAACCAATGGAGTTCAGATGGGTGAAGTTGACAAGCTAAAGTTCGAGTTTCGTGAAAGGCTAGGGAACCAAAATAAGTTGGATTCATGGTTTGGAAGATATTTGGAAAGAAAACGAGTGGCGTGGATTAAAATGGTCATAACTCTTAGCTCGGGTGTCAGATTTTTCCCATTAGTACAATTCGGAATCGTTACAAAATTCTACACAAGGCTACGCGAGCGCATGGTACTTTTAGGCTTGCGGTCGCACAAAAATTTGAACATTGGCTTGTCACTTCACCCATCTGAACTCCATTGGTTGAACCATTGACTTGTGTGACCCGACCAAGTGATTCTCTGTCCTGAATCATATCATCTCCTCTCTCTTCGAAAGGACTCGTCCTCGAATCCGTACTTTGTGATCACATAGGGGATAATCATCCTACTACCCAACTAATCACTACACCACCTGGATCAAATGGAAAAACTTCCAGGTATATGATCAATACACAGTACCCATTCATTTTATAAGTATGGATATATTGCAACACAAATACAATCACTCATAGATGTTGTTTATGAACTCCCACGTATAATGATTAACCTAAAAGAAAAAATTAAGTAAAATACGGTTGAATTTGTCAGCTTCTCCCTCAATGAGATATGGGTCCTNTCATAATGCATCGTCTCCATCATATCATGCTTAACAGTGTAACTCTGCTCTTCATTCTCCATAATATTTTCAACCATTTACTCAACACATCATGCCATTATTTGCCCACTCTCTTGCTGAACTATCTCTACAATTTTTGTATCAATCTGCTCATGCTCCAGCTCATTAATTGGTTCACTTTCCCCAATATCAACTCCATTTTTCAATCCATCATCCTTCATTTCAATTTCCCTACTTCTGGACTCCTCATGCAATTCAACTCCGGTGTTCTCCTTAGGAGTGGTTATCTCTCTCTCTTACTTTTCTCGTTCTGTCTCACATCTTATCTTCTATCGGTCTGCAAAAGATTGTTCTAGCGTCAAACCAGCCGAGTGATGTTTTCCACATACTGAAGAAACATATACATGTTCTTCCCCATATCTTTGACCTATGTTTTCCCTTCACTCTCTTTTGGTTATTATTGTTCCCTTGATAAGCCTAATTATCCTGATTATTACTTTGTCTGTTAAGTGACCTCCCTCTTATAAACAGAATCTCGGATTCCCTTCCATGCCTTTCAGTCTTAAGTTCTAATTCTTTGCTTCCCAAAGAATTGATAACAATCTTAGGGGTCAAGGTATCTCTGCCATATTTAATAGCATCTTTATACGCATCAGGTATGGAGTTGGAGAGTATAACAACCTTGTACTCCTCAAATACCTTGTCTTATGCACTAGTAATATCTTGTACCAATTTATTAAAGATATCAAGATTATCATCTAGGTCTTTAGACAGGTCTATGTTGAAGCTAAAAAATCTTTCTAAAAGAAATAGTTTATTTCGTAAAGATTTAACTAAATAAAGTTCTTCTAGTTTATCTCACAAAGCCATAACATTATCAAGTTTTCCAACTTTTCTTAAAACTTGATCAAACAAATGCAGAATAATGGAGGTATAGGCAAGTTCATCAGATTGATCCTTTGATCAGAAGTCATAGATACATGAAAATCAGCAGTTATAGCCTTTGAAACTTTCTATTGAATAATGACTTCTCATTTTTTGTTGTCAAACGAGGAAATCTCATTTTTCATTAAAAACCCCAAGTTCAAAAGTGGTAGATGTCATTTGGAGTTTTTAACCAACATAAGAAAACTATTTGAAGTACAGTGTTCAACAGACATAGTAAATACCAAATAGTATTTGACAACATACAGAATCACACGCAATATTTAATATCAAGGAATTTCAAGAAACAAGATGAAATAATAGCAAGAACACAAAGTGCAATAAGGTCAATGCTCGAATTCACCAGGATTCTATAAACATCAAGTCATCAGGTCAATGCTCAATTTGAATACAAGAACAAGAAGCAGTGAGGGATTTTATGCAAAGATGAACAAATTATATTGTATATAGGACTGAAAAAAATGTTGCAAACCAGAATGGTGGTCCTTAGTGTTGACCGCCAGAAACCTCAAGTAAAATCCCAGAGATCTTAAGTCAACCAAGAAAACCACGAACATTGAGATCGAAAACCAAGATGCAAACTGTAAATTACTAGAGATCAAATATTAGATCAATTTTCACCAAAGAAAATAAACCAGAATGTTAGATCTATAATCGAACAGATCTAGAGTTTCAAACCAAGAATGAGATCTCAACATATCTAGTTGTGAAAATTGATTTTTCACAATCGGACTACAGACGAATGAACACTAACAATCTCCGATGGCTCTGATACTACCATTACACCAAGAAATCAAAGATAACCCTAAGGTCATACACACTATGTCAGATTTACAATTAGAATATAAAAAGAAAAATGAATCATTAGCATCAAGATATCATCGATCTTGGACTCAAATACATTGTACCCTTCTGTACAAATCAGAAGAACCAACCCCAAATCCTCAAAAACTAGTCGAAGCTATTTTTATGAACCTTTCCCAAACCTAAGACAAACACTCTCTTCTCACAAATCAAATCACAAAGACTCAGAACCACAAAGGAACTGAAAATATCAAAACAACCAGAAGTTGAAGATCGACACAAGGAAGATGAAAACGAGGGCAAAATCACAAAGAGAATTCTAGAATCCAAAAGAAAATGAAAATCAGACGGCGTAAAGATTCATTAGGGCAAACCACAGGCACCAATATATGTAACTCAACTATGACTGTAGATCTAAAATGGAATCAACGTTTCAGAATGGCTAACGATTTTAAACACCGAAGGCGACTAAAGTCACTCTTTTAAAGCGCGAGATGGACCTTATATTGGGTTTAGGCAATTGGGTTTCTTCAATGAATTATCAGACAATGAAAATATGATACCGATAGTGGACTTAGTCGAATTTATCATCATAGCCCAAATTGTTTGGATTTTTGACATCACAACCCAAACGCCAAGTTCGCACAGGGACGGATTTAGTGGGGCCCAGCCCATTAATTTTTTCAGTTGAAAAAAATTTATTTTATATAGTCCGGCATGTAATTCGGTTTTGAATCCATTCCTGAGTTCACATATTTAGAAGATGGTCGGTTCAGGTCAGAATACTGGCGGAGCAATTTGCCCCGTGACTGTAATTATGACTTGGTTGGTGTGACAGGCTTAATTTTAGATTTTAGAATAAAATATGTATAATTAGTATTTTTTCAGAATGGCATTACATTTTATTTATGTAATTTACTGTTTAAGTTTGAATTGGTCAGGCGGTTTTCGGATTCATAAATTTCCTATGAATTAGTGAGATTAACTCGCATTGTGTAACCATTCCAAAGAGTATAGAATAACTGAAATGGAGAGAAGAAATTAATTAACATTTTATGCTTTTAGAGATTGAGCGGACCTTTCGATAGTAGAAAATAGGACCCCGCATCTGCTTTTTGATAATCGTGGATGGATTGATTTTTGTTCAACCCTATCAGTTGCTTTTTCAAACGGCAATTAATGATTTTACTGTGCGAAAAAATATACTGCGTAAAAAGATAAGATCTTGAAAATAATTGTTATCAAAGTGAGTAATTTCTCTCTCCAGTTTTGTTCTATAAAATGAATTTTAATTTTGGCAATTCGTTTTGAAATTAATGTCACATGCCCCTATTGTCATCACTAAATAAATGAATGTAACAAATATATTATCTCATGCTAACATTAAAGTATAGATCGTATTAGTATGGTTAAAACGTTGATAATTCAACCCTACAAATATTATCTTGGGAAAATTAATTTTTTTTTTAAAAAAAAGTGAGGTTAAATGTTGATATTTGGAAACTAATTTGTTTTTAGAAAAGGAATATAATTTAATTGGTGTTTGAAAACTAATTTTTAAAATATAAAAGTCATATATGATCAGTTTCCTTTGATAGATCTCCGTAATAGTTTTTAGAAAAAGCCACATTAAAACAATTTTTTTATGTTTTCCAAAAAAATTCTTCCTATACCAAAGCACACTTTTGAAAAATTAATCAAACAAATCCCAAAAAGTAGCTTTTAAATCTTAAAAAGACTTTTCAGAAGTCCTTCCAAACGGTCCAAAGTTTATTGAAATAATGTATGATTTGAAAAAAAAAATATATTAATTTTAAAGAATATGGCTTTGTTTGACCTCATTATTTAGCAAATAATGTATTTTTGAATAGTGATTAATGAAGAATGTATGGTTAAAAAATAATGAAAATTTTTAAATTTACGTGTAATATTATTGAAAAAATGTTGAAAAGAAAAGAGATATATAAAACATGGGCTAACTAAACCCCTCTTCATTGGGTTGTATTTAAAATGCAATTGAATATTGTATGCTGATAATTTAGCCCATGTTTGACACCCATTAATTTCTCTTTCTCATTCTCATTTTCATTCTTCATCTCAACTACACGTTCTCTAAATAAAATAATATTATACACAAATCAAAAACTTTTCATTACTTTTTCACCACACATTCTCACATCAATCATTATTTCAAAATTTCTATTCTTCTTAAAATGGGTTTCAAACAGGGACTTAGTAGCAAACACAAAGGCTTTCTCCACTCCAAAGGGACATGCAGCTTGTTTCAATTTGCTTCGGCAATACGTCAGCGCCAAAAAGAGGACATAGGCACTTTCCTCCTTTTTTATTTTAAGAAAAAACAAACATGGTATCCATTTATGTGTGCTTTACGTCTTGTCACGTCTTATTAACTTTCTAAACATTCCAATGGTCACTGAACTTGCGTCCATTGCACTACGAAAATGTCTACGTGAACTACGAAAATGTGAAGTGTCAATTGAAATTATCCACATTTTAAGTTAGTGAATATAATTAAGCCCTTTGAGTAAAGTCTTTGTATAAAATACCGCCAAACTTCATTCTCCGACAGCCGATTATCCCGACAATTATTTACTTTATCCTCTCCAAAGTGCCACCGAAAACCTACTCACCATATTCATCAGTAAAATTTTCCTCAATGCAACGAATGATTTCTAGGCAATCTTTAAGCTCATCAAGTGTCAATTTCTCGTTCATAAGCGAATCAGAAAGAGACACCCTACAAGAGCTTACATTGTCAAGTTTAAAATCAACAGCCCTTCAATTTTACAAAAATTAAATGCAAACATGGAATACCTTCAGTGTGAACCTTCTGTTCGCAATATTGGTTGCCAATTTCACCAAACGCAAACCACATCAAAATGGATGTTTGAAATGGATTTGGGGTTAGGTTTTCCAATTCACGGCTGAAATCAGGATGTGAATAATGAAATGGGTTTCTTTCTTTTTCTGTGTGGATGGTGTTTTGAATCTTTTGTTATGAGTAAACAGAACACGTTTCTAATTTTACTGTAGCTGAGGGTTGGTTTGGATGATTTGGCATCCACGTGTGTAACTCACTTAAAATGTGGACAATTTGAACCGACACTTCACATTTCCACGTAGACACAAGAACAGACGGAATGGCCATTTTAGTGTAACGGAACTAAGTTCAGTGGCCATTGAAAGTTTAGTGAAGTTCGGTGTTAAGTTGTGACAATGTCTAAAGTACAGCGATCAATGAAACATTTAACTCATTTACATGTTTAAGTAAAATAAAAAAAAGCGGCAGCAAAAGAACAATAACGGCAAAATGACACTAAGAAGAAGAGAGTGACATTGTCTACTTCAGTTTTGGAAAGCAGTCAAACATAGGATAGTAATGGTGCCCCTCCTTGGTACATGAAGACAAGTTTAAATGGTCAATCAAAGTAGCAAACAAGAAGTTCAAACATTAACATGTGCCAGAAAACATGATTAAGAAATGCTCGAGGGAAGCAGTTGTACTTCTGGATTAATTTCTTTAGAGAGAAGACTTGTCAAGACCATCAAAGTAACGATGTTCCATAGCTTTCTTCGCTGAAATCCGTTTTGATGGTTCATATTGCAACATTTCCTGGAAAAATTGAAAATTTAGGGAGGTTAATCAGCGCATTTGTCTCTTAAGCAAGTGACCAAGCAGTATGCAGAACTTACAGATAACAGGTTAAGCCCATCTTCATCCAGACCAGGAACCGCTGATGATAGTGGCCGAGGGCTCCATTGAGGGTATTCATGCCAGTTTACTAACTTGCTCACTCCAGGCCAAACTTCTTCATTTGGGGTCCCCAACAATCTGAAAATGTGGAGCAGCTGTTGCAGCTCAGAATCTCCCGGGAAGAGAGCTTGCGTTGTAACTAGTTCAGCTGAAATTAAAATTCAAAACTGTATAATTAGCCTACTTGAATAACTCTGAGATTAATGGTACAAAACTCAAAGAGAAATATAGATAGTAAGAACGGAGAGCGATAAGAAACTCACCAAATATACAGCCGACAGACCACATGTCGACTGCAGTCGAGTAATGTGTAGCTCCCAGAAGAACCTCTGGAGCTCGGTACCAAAGCGTCAATATCTGGTAAGACAAGATACATTGTTAACCGTTTACTCAACTGCTTGATAATTGCTGATGATTTTATTGCAGAGGATGAAATAAAGAAATTTTAGAGTACCTCATGAGTATACTTTTTGATGGGCACAGTAAACGCTCTGGCTAGTCCAAGATCTGCTATTTTAAGCATCATTGTCTTACGATCCATCAGAAGATTGTGGGGCTTAAGATCCCTGAATTATTACAAAATCAAGAAATGGATTTTGCTACGAGATGGAGGACATACAGAAGAGAAGAAAAAGACGAGATTCACCTGTGCAACACTCCGTGACCATGGCAAAATGCAACGCCTTTGCAAAGCTGATACATCAAGCTCTGCATTGTGAAGTAAAAATTTAAGATGCAGAATAGGTAAATTTTCAAATTCACCCAACAAAATAAGCCATCTATACCTTGACAGCTGTAGTTGGCGTGCTACCGCCCACGTGACGGAAGCTGCGAATGTATTTCTTAAGGTCGGTGTCCATGTACTCGAACACCAAATAGAGAACTGTCTTGCCTTCTTTGTTCTGCCCTTGTTTCACATCCAACAATCTGTAGAATTGTAGTTGAAAGAGAAATTTATAACAAATCAATTCAAGAAAAGATCTATAAATTCAAAAGGGCTACAGATAAAAACAATCCAACCAGAAGCCACACAGAACACCTAAAAACTCTAAGCATAGTTCGTTAATGAAAACTTAAACCAAACTAAACTTAATTAATCATAGAAACTAAACATAGCTAAAAACGAAATGTATACAACACAAGAACCAATGAGCAGAATCAAGAAATCCTAATCCAAAAATTAAGACAGATTGCTTTAGCACAAAACAAGAAATATATCTTTTTCAAGTTTTAACAAAATCTAAACAAAGACGAAAATGGAGAAAGTCCTAAAAAATCACAGGAAAATAAATCAGAGTCTCAAGAACGCATGATAAGAAGATGACCCTAAAAACGATAAATCATTCAGTAAAAAACTCGTAAAACCCTAAAAACGGACGGAAAAAATAATAAATTTCAAGAAAACCCATTAAAGATCTCATTGTTCAGTAAAATAGAATAAATAATTTAACCCAGAACGGCTAAGAAATCATTTCGGAAACATAGACAAATCGAAATAAAATCGAATAATAAATTGAGAACTTGAATAAATTGAATTAACAGAGTATAGCAAATGAAATCTATACTTGACGACATGAGGGTCTCTTGACAGCATTCGCAATAAGGAAACCTCGCGAAGAGTGGTGGGGGGCACGCCTTCTTCGTCTTCATGGAGACGAGTTTTCTTGAGGGCCACAATCTTCCCAGTGGCCTTTTCCTTGGCTCGGTACACTTTACCGTAAGTCCCCTCTCCCACTTTCTCCAATTTTTCAAACGCGTCCATTGCAGATTTGGGTTTCTCCATTTTTCCTCTCCTCTTTCTTTCCGTTTCTGTGTGAAAAATCGATCAAGATTACAAGAAAATATTGTTTCCAGTTGGGATGTGAGTATATATATAGCCGTTGGGGGTTCTGCACTCGTTTGGTAACGGCAACAATTTTGAAATTCAAAATGTGAAAATGTCTTTTGAAATTCAAAATGCCAGTATTTTACACTGAAAAGAGGAAGGGTGCGCGCATAGGGGATATGGTGGATCAGAGCATGTGAAATTCCAGAATGAGCCTCCCAAAGTGCACAATAAATAATTTTCATAGTTCAAAAATAAAAAATGCTAAATGTACCTACATCGGCACATCCCTCTCACATAGGGAGTGAGGCCCGCGAATGTGAACCAAGTGTATAAGTGTAGTATTACTCTTAGAAAATAACGCAAACTTAAAAGTAACTTTTACTTCTTTATGTCACTGTTTGAACACATTAAAATTTTCAATCTTATTTTTCTACTCATTTTTAAGCACACATTTTTCAATAAAATAATATTTTTCATCATATCAATAATTTTTTTTTTCAATCACACAATCTCCATCAATCTACTATTCCAAAATAATGTGGCTCAAACACAACTTATATTTTCAATGAAATCTAGAACATCATGAGATTAATACTTAAAAAATAATGGTATTTAGCACAAATAATGTTACAACACCAATTTAGATGATGTGATGTGAGTCATTATTTAGCACAAATAATGTTACAACACCAATTTATATGATGTGATGTGAGTCATTTAATTATACAACTCGTTTAATGTGTATCTTTAGTACTGCCTAGATTGATATTTTAATATCAATGACACAAAATAACATTACTCATACTTAAAAATTAAAAAGCGAAAGTTGTTAAAAGTTCAAAATAAGCATATCGAATTGCATAATGCAAACTTTAATGAGCATTTTTTACTTGGACCATGTTACATGTATAAAGTTTGACACATTGATTTACACTCATATGAGTTGATAGATTTTGGTACATTGATCTTGACAACAATTGTTTTGATCCATGGTCAAATTTGATGTCAATCGAGGTAAATTTGCGTGTACAAATAGTTTAATCATTTTGACTTACCAATTTGAGATGGGGTTCACAATATGGACCTTTGTAAGTTGAAATAATTGGGGATGTTTTGAGTTCCCTTAAGGAGTGTTAGAGCCTCATTATTTTTGAAAAATGTATTTTGGAATGAAAAAATGTGTGGTTAAAAATAGAAGGAAATTTTTTTCATTTAAATGTAATATTATTTTAATAAAGAATATGTGGTTGAAAATAAGAGGGAAAAAAATGTAGTTTGAGAAAAATGGGAATCAAACATCCCCTTATTTAATTAAAGCATTAGACATGTGTTTGGCTCTCATTTTTTTTATAGAAAGAATTAGTTTTTGAATAGTGATTGATGGGAGAATGCGTTGTGAAAAAGTGATGAAAATTTTTAGATTTGTGTGTAATATTATTTTATTTGGAGAATGTGTGATTAAAAATGAATATAGTAAAAAAATGAACGGGAAAAAAAGGAGAAAGAATGGGGCTCAAACATGGGCTAGATCTTGATCACGCTGTGATAGACAAGGTTCCAATAGCTCATGTTTGGCTCTCATTTAAATTATAATTCGTTTTTCCCTTTCTTCTTATCAACCACACATTCTCAGATAAAATAATATATACGTAAATCCAAAACTTTTTTCTTCCTTTTTAACTACGGATTATTCTAAAAATATACTGTTCCAAAAATTAAAATGGCAAATAATAAGGACCAAACAGTGGCTAAAGATCATGAAGATTGAATTCAGCCGAACTTAACTAATTGGTATCTTAGTTGGCTTTGTTTACTCAACAATTCAATTTGATCAAGATAACTAGAATGCAAGTGGTTGTTTACTTTTAATTATATTTTGCGTCAGGCAACTGAACCCTAAATCGAGTTGCATTTCATACCTATAATTTATTAGTATTTTGACAAATTTAAATGTTTAAATTGAATTTTATATATAAGTTGATAGAAATCTAAAGATTATTATGAAATGAACATGAAATTCATTATGCTGGGGGCAAAGACAATTCCAAGTTGAGGCTATGATGGATAAGAAATATCATTTTCTTACTGGATTTACCATGTCATAGGATTAGTTTCTCTTGAGGAAACAAAAATCAGCACTAAAATCATTGAAGTTATTGGTTTTGGCTTCTTTCATCTCTTATTCGTCAAATACCCGTTCATTAACGGGATAATGAATGGACAATACACATCCAAATATAACTAGAATGATGGAACATGTTCTTTAGCACCATTCAACTTGTTCACTACATGTTCACAATCCTGCTCTTGACAAGATCTGGAAAATTGTGGTCTCTTCAAATGCACATTATTGCTACCTTAACACGACATCAAGACTCAAAAGATAGGCTGATGGACACATACTACCAATTTCAAAATCTTACACTAAATAATTATACAACAATCCCAAAGCTGATCGGTTAGATCTCTGAAATATCAAAGCTTGCTTTTCATCGGGTATTCTCAATGTTTAACCTCAAAGAGGAGAGGAGACCTTACACTTTATAGCTTGCAATCAGAGAAATTGTAGGTGAGAATGTTCCAAATGAGACTAAGCATTTCCAAGTAGTTCTGCAGTTGATCATGAAACTTGCAATCCTTGTATCCTGCAATTACGTCACAATCAACAGAGAAGTATTTATCTATGAATATGACAAAAGAAATTCCTGTCTCAAAATTTATACGAATCCATATATTGAATATAGAAAGTAGAGCTAAGGGGTAAGCCGGGCCTCTTAGTTTATATTTGATAAAGTTTTTTGTAGTTTATAAAAAATGGATCCTACAGAATGTGTGGATAAATATAATGTTTGACCATCTTATAAGCTTGAAAAAGCACTCCACAGCCAACACTTCTATTCCTCATTTCTATGTAGAATAGTGAAGAGGGTAAAAAAAAATTCTATTCACCACAACAAACCACTACCATGCCAGTTGGTGGATGTTTTCAGTCAGAAACTTTGGTAGGTAAAGTATTTTCCTTTCATTTGAGGACTAAAATAAGGCCTTTATGTATTGAGTGACAAATTGAATACGATTAAAATACTCTTCTAGTGTTACCAGTTTGATGATCCAGAGAAGATTGGCAAATGGAAGTATGTGTTAACTTTAAAATTGATGGATCCAAGTTTCCATCTCAAATTGATAGCTCTACTTTTTTCATCTACTGTTGCAATATTTCATTGTGTTTAGCTCTTACTGCGTATCAATTAACCCTTGTCTGAGACCCATTTTTTTAGAATAGATTTTGTAAAAACTGACTTTGTTTTGAAGAATGTATGGTTAAAAGAAGGGAAAAGTTTTAGGTTTACATGAAAAATTATTTTATTGAGAGAATGCGTGGTTGAAATGAGTTTGGGGATTTATGAGTTCTAAAAAATGAGGCTCAAACAGGGATTTAATTATCTTCACAAGGAGAATTTTCACTTGATTGAACAAAGAAGAATAGCCAACCTAACGAAGTATACAGACAGAAGACATCAATTGTGTAGTCTATGAAAAAATTGAAGCTTAACATATAATATTCCAGTTCATTATATGTTTTGAGGCATTTTGAAATTTGAAAATAAAAACAACTGATAAGAGGATTAAGGCAGCTTAAGTCAGCAAAAAATGAACGGAAATCCAGTGAGGAGCCATACAATAACAGCCTATACGACAACTTACCACTTGTTTGTGTAGTATTCTCATTCCACAAGAAGAGTAAAAAGTCTCACTTCTCTTCCTCAATCTGGACAGTAAAGAGAACCAAAAAGTTATTACAAACAACACTATTTCAAATTTCTGTTTCACATTGCCATAAAAATAACAAATGTCTATGCTTGGATACCTAAGCTGGATCCTCTAATTCTGGATGAAAAAGGCATGTTTTTCAGAGTGCATGTATTCTGACACCACAAGTGGAGCAAGTTTCTCTGTCTCAACCCGGAGGAAACAAGCAAAGCAAACGATGATTATAAAATACCAAATGAGAATATTCCCACTTTACATTTAAAAAATTGAATTCATATATCTTGGAATTGGGATAATTGGTGTGAGATAGAAAATTCAGGACGAGGGAGGAACTGTAATATTTAATGACATTAAAGTTGAGATAAGAAGCTGTCCATTTATGCACATACTGACTTTCACGCGAGCCAGGTTAAAGAGCTTTACTAAGGCATTGGGAGTCAAATAAATGGATTGAGTGAAAGACAGAAGCTACATAGATAAAGTGAAGCTTCAGGTTTAGAAACAAGTGCAGTAGAAAAACGTAGTTTTCCTCCACTAGTTTCCTTTTCCAGGGGCAGGAGTGGTTTTGTTCTTCTTATTTTTCCGACGGGGAAGGGAGAACCAAGAAAGCAAAGCAAATTACCTTTAATGACTTTTCACAACAGTGGTTATCTAGATGATGCTTCCTATGAGCCACTACAGACTTCCAGATAGGATAACACAAAATCAATTATCTGATTGAACCACGGGAATCTAGGCAGAAGATACAGTTATAACGTCTCCATTCACCAGTAATTACCACAGGAGCATTCACCATCCCTGAAATGGTGGAACCTCTTTCCATCTCTGACAATAATCTCTCTGGCCTCTGCTTTAGACATGAACTTGAATGCATTGTGGCAATCCCCACAGATTCGAAGGTTCTTGAAGACTCTAATTGTAGCTCCATGGGGAAGTTTTAGGAGTCCAAAAACTACTGCAAGCTTCTCACTATGAGTGGACAAAGCATATTCTTTTTGCTCAGATTCCATGTCATGCAACACATACTTTGTGTCTGGAACATATCCCAATTGCCTGAGCTTTGGTACTAATTCTTTCAGATAATTGTAAACTGCTTGCACCTCAGGATGCATAGTGTCATCAACTAAAAATACATGGACTTTGTTTTCAACATCGATCCAACTACAACCTGGCTCTTTCTTAACCCCTCGATCCCTCATAAATTTCCGTACTCTGGCAACATCATTCCACCGGCCAGCAGTGGCAAACATATTGGCCAAAAGGATATATGTTCCATCATGTTGTGGAATGAGCTCAAAGAGCTGTTCTGCAGCATGGGCCCCCAAATCAACGTTTCCATGAAGCCGACAACCAGCAAGTAGAGCTTCCCAAACAGGTGCCCCAGGCTCTAATGGCATAGTCTGTATCACATTTTTTGCTTCTGATAATTTTCCAGCTCGACACAGTAAATCAATTAATCTGGCATAATGATCTTCTCCTGGCTGTATTCCATACTTACCATGCATCGAGTCAAAGTAGTGCCATCCTTGTTCAACTAGACCTGCGTGACTACAAGCAGAGAGAACAGTGAGGAATGTTATCCGATCTGGCAAAATCTCTTCTTTTAACATATCTTCATAAAGTTTTAGTGCTTCGACACCATGTCCATGCTGCCCAAGGGCTGCTATCATTGCATTCCAAGACACAGAATCCAAACAAGGCATGGTAAGAAACACACAGTGTGCTGCCTCAATGACTCCACATCGTGCATACATTGTTATTAAAGAATTTCCAGCAGAAAGGCTTGAATCATAACCCAGCCGGACAAGCTGAGCATGGAGCTGGCGCCCTTGCTCCAGTGCTGCAAGTACAGCACAAGAAGTAATAGCTCCCGCAAATGCATAGTCACAAGGTTCAAGCCCACTTGTTTTCATTTGATTGAAAAGCTTCAATGCTTCTTCTGCAATCCCATATTGTGCAAAACCCGATATCATAACAGTCCATGACAACAGACTCTTATTTGGCATCTCATTGAAAAAGGATTTGGCTTCAGTTATCCTTCCTGCACTCACGAATGCTGATAAAATTGCATTCCATGAAACAAGGTCCTTGCCCAAAATGTTATCAAAAATTGTCTTTGCTTGGTCAATCTTACCACATTTCCAATACAATGTAATCAATGCATTATTCACAGACACAGGAAATTCCCTTACAGAGTTTGACTCTGTGCGGATAATATAAGCATGAACCTGCTTACCATGAAGAAAGAATCCAGCATCAGCACAGGTACTGAGCACATTTGTATAGGTAAAATCGTCATGTTTAATCCCCAAAGAATGCATCTTCCTAAACATTTCAAACACTTGAGACACAAAGCCCTTGTGCGAATACCCAGAAATCATTGCGTTCCATGCAACCACAAGTTTCTCCTCCATCCCATCAAAAACTTGCTGAGCTGCCTCAAGATCATCATTCTTCACATACCCTGTGATGATTGTTGTCCATGACAACTCGTCTTTCACAGGCATCTCACTAAATAACTTTCTTGCTGAACTCATCAGCAAAGAAGAAGACGCCAATGGTGAGGAAGCACACTTTACATAAACTGATATGAGAGCATTCACCACTGAAGTAAGCCGCAAGGTTCCTGACTTAGCAACAGCAGAATGAAATTGCTGGCAGTGCTTTTCGTGATCAGCTATAAGTGCCAAAGCACCAAGTACACTCGTGTAAGAAAAATTATCGGGCTCAAAACCATTTAGCCTCATTTCATTAAATATCAGAATAGCAGCGTGCCCGTCATTGTTATGCGAATAGCCAGTTATCATGGCATTGAAACAAACAGTATCACGAATTCTTAATGGCGTTTTATCAAATACATCACGTGCAAACTTGGGGTCTCCAGAAGCAGAGTAAGCAGAAATCAAAGTGGTTCTCGCAACAACATCTGGTTGGGGAGTTTTATCGAACAGCCGTTTCGCGTGGGTGAAGTTGAAAGATTTGCAGTAGAAATCAATTAGACGGTTGAGGATGTGGCCTTGTGGCTTGAATCCAAAAGTGATCATGTGCGCATGAATGGCCGGGGCGAGAGAGTAGGCGTTGGAGCCATGCTGGAAGCAAAGTTGAAGCTGCGCTGCATAGAAGTTGGCCACAGCGTGGTAGTCTGGTGATTGGCAGAGGTTCTGAGAAGGGTGAAAAAATCTGGCAGCGGCGGTGGCGGCATTTTTCATGTCGGCAATGATGAGAAAAAAATTATAGCATTCTGGACACTGGAATGTCCAGTTTGCCAGGAAGCTCAAAGCTCGGAGCAAATTTCTCTATTCCATATGTATGTATTTTATATGTTGAGACTTGAGAGCATTGATACCAGAGTTCCAAACAGCACAATTAGATGTGAAGTTTGATCTCATCGATCAGTCATACTTCATATTTTTTTATACCTTAGTTTCGTCTGGATTCATTTAAGCTAGTAAAAGCTTGAAATTTGACATTATTGCCTATTCATGTGTTTATATTTTTAAAACATAGATTGATACTAATTTTTCTTGATTTTTAAATTTAAAAAATTATTAAAATATGTACAAAGTGTAATTTCAAATGTTATATATTTGTTCAAAGCATTATCTTGATATGTGTATTGCTTGCTTTTAAAACAAATTGTTTCATTTATTAATATTTAGGTCTGTTTGATTTGGCAGAATTTTTCATACTTCCACTTTTTGATTGTTTG
>CAIGRE010005153.1:0-10146 GCA_903798275.1 Fraxinus angustifolia subsp. syriaca
ATTTTATTTATTTATTTATTTACTTACTATTTAATCTTGTCTATCCGAATTTAGTATAATAGAAAATTGGATAACTTTAATTGTTGTTGACAAGTCATCACAAACCGACCAACACAACGCAACCCGATTAATACTTGATTGGGTTGGGTTAGGTTGGGTTTCAACATTTACACAGGTTGGGTCGGATTAAATTTTGATCAAATCGATCACGTTGGGTTCGGTTTGGGTTGAAACAAAAGCCGACACAACACAACCCATGCCCACCCCTATTTGCACCAAATGAGGTAATGTTGCATGATGTCATAGCATTGTTACATGAAGTGAGTGGAGGTCCTTGTCACTTTATCCCCATAGAGGGTAATAAAGTGGCCCATGGCTCGCCTCCTTTGCTTGATAGTGTTAAGTTTTGTAACTTGACAAAATTAAAGTAATTGATAAGTTGTAAAAGTCTAGAAGTTGTTTGGGTAGAAGTATATGTCAACAAGAAGTCCAAGAGATCAAAGATGGAACAAGGAGAAAAAATAGCCGCAACGCCTCTAGATTGTCACCTATTCAGCGCTCGAGCGGCAGAGCTGCCGCGAGCTAGGTGCTTGAGCAGTGATCTTAATCAGCAAAACCCTAGTTTGCGATTTTAAGTTATTTTCTAATCCTATACAACCCCAAACTCTCCAAATTATAAATACCCAAGCCCTAATCCGAGTTAGAGATTGGTTGATCATTCTTATACAAGAGAGAACACAACGAAAACATCCTATATTGATTCTATCAATTCTCTTGATTCAACCAAACCATTGAAAACATCAAAAACCAGATAATTAAAACACCAACTTCCGTATAATATGTTAAAAGTTCTGAAGATTCAAAAAGGTGACCGAAGTTCCGAACAAGGAAGAACGAGTTCGTTCTTAAAGATTTACAGGAGATAAACAACTCCAGTTTGGAGCACGAAGTACAAGGAGTTACTTGGTGATTACAAATAGGAGGTCAGAAAGTACAAAGGTTTAGTCAAGTCTGGACCGTCAGTAGGTTTTATCGTTTATAGTGGATATTACTAAATTGGGCCCAGAGTTTTTTATTCTACAAAAGGTTTTTTCTGTCATTAATTCTGTGGTATAATTTATTTTTCTACAATTTATCAACTGCGGGAATTCAACTTAAGATAGTATTGTATGTGAATCTAGATTAATTAATGATTGTGCCTTGTTGATTTGATTAATAAGTAAATTTAAATCCCACATAAAACACATTCACCTCCCTCTAGTGTTAGTTGGGTCAAACGTCATAATTTTTAATCAGTATCAGAGCTTCAATTCGATTACTAACCTTAACTTAATCTAAATGAGCCAGTCTCATTATGTGCCTCCATATTTTGACGAAAGCAATTATGTATACTGAAAAATTAGGGTTAGAGCTTACCCCTACAGACATTTCCCTTTAGACTAAGGATGAACTAGGTGAGTGTAACTAGAAGAGTCTAGTAGAGTATCAATGTGTAAGACCGCCCACCAAGAGGTATGGGATATTCTAGAAACCACACGAGGGTGCTAAGATAGTTAAGACCTCAAAACTACATATGTTCAGCACTAGGTTTGAAGAGATTAGAATGGGGGATGATGAATAATTCGATGAATTTTATGCGAAGTTAAATGATATAGTAAACTCTAGCTTCAACCTAGATGAAAAAATCCCAAAAATGAAAATTGTGAGAAAAGTCCTTAAATCCTTACCCAAGAGGTTTAGACCTAAAATAATGACTATCAATGAGAGCAAGAATTTAGATACGGTCAAGATAGAAGAATTAGTTATCTCTCTCCAAACTTATGAACTAACCATATCTCATTCTAAGAAAGAAGTCGATAGCATTAAATACTATTAGGGAAAGAGATGATGACACCACAGACCATGAAACCCTGAACGATGAAGAGATAGCTTACTTCGTTAAGAAGTTTCAAAAAGCGTTTAGGAATAATAAGCAATCTCACAATAGATTCAAGAATGGCTTAGCAAATTTAGGAATGATAATCAACAGACGTAAGATTCTAGGGCTGGTAGGAAGAAATCACAAGAGTTCAGATGTCATGAGTACCACGGACCCAAGCCCTAATCCGAGTTAGAGATTGGTTGATCATTCTTATACAAGAGAGAACACAACGAAAACATCTTATATTGATTCTATCAATTCTCTTGATTCAACCAAACCACTGAAAACATCAAAAACCAGATAATTAAAACACCAACTTCCATATAATATGTTAAAGTTCTGAAGATTCAGAAAGGTGACCGAAGTTCCGAACGGGGAAGAACGAGTTCGTTCTTGGAGATTTACAAGAGATAAACAACTCCAATTCAAGAGATGGTGCTAGAGCACGGAGTACAAGGAGTTTCTTGGTGATTACAAATAGGTCAAAAAGTACAAAGGTTTAGTCGGGTATGGACCATTGGTAGGTTTTATCGTTTATAGTGGATATTACTAAATTGGGCCCGGAGTTTTTTATTCTACAAAGGGTTTAGTCTGTCATTAACTTTGTGGTATAATTTATTTTTCTGCAATTTATCAACTGCGATAATTCAACTTAAGATGGTATTGTATGTGAATTCATCTAGATTAATTAATGATTGTGCCTTGTTAATTTGATTAATAAGTAAATTTAAATTCCACATAAAACGCATTCACCTCCCTCTAGTGTTAGTTGGGTCAAACTTCATAATTTTTAATCAGTATCAAAGTTTCAATTCGATTATTGACTAGGACTTAATCTAAATGAGTCAGTCTCTTTATGTGCCTCCGTATTTTGACGGAAGCAATTATGCATACTGAAAAATTAGGGTTAGAGCTTTCCTAAAATCTATGGATAAGCGAATCAGGGTGTGTTGAGAAACGTTAGACCGCCCCTTCCACTTCTATTTCCTGTGCAGTTATCCTTACGGACATTTCCCTTTAGACTAAGGATGAACTAGGTGAGTGTAACTGGAAGAGTTTAGAAGAGTATCAATGTGTAAGACCGTCAAGAGGTTTGGGATATTCTAGAAACCACACATGAGGGTACTAAGATAGTTAAGACCTCAAAACTACATATGTTGAGTACTAGGTTTGAAGAGATAAGAATGGAGGATGATGAATCATTCGATGAATTTTATGCAAAGTAAAATGATATAGTAAACTCTAGCTTCAACCTAGATGAAAAAATCCCGAAAATGAAAATTGTGAGAAAAGTCCTTAAATCCTTACCCAAGAGGTTTAGACCTAAATAACGACTATCGATGAGAGCAAGAATTTAGATACGGTCAAGATAGAAGAATTAGTTATATCTCTCCAAACTTATGAACTAACCATATCTCATTCTAAGAAAGAAGTTGATAGCCTTAAACACTATTAAGGAAGGAGATGATGGCACCACAAACCATGAAACCCTGACGATGAAGAGATAGCTTACTTCGTTAAGAAGTTTCAAAAAGCGTTTAGGAATAATAAGCAATCTCACGATAGATTCAAGAATGGCCTAGCAAATTTAGGAATGTTAATCAAGAGAAGTAAGATTCTAGGGCTGGTAGGAAGAAATCACAAGAGTTCAGATGTCATGAGTACCACGGATTTGGTCACATTAGAGCTGAATGCGCTACTTATAAGTAAACCCAGGGTAAAGCTATAAATGCGACTCTCATTGATGACAAGTCTAACTTGACAATCAAAGTGAAGTCCAATTCTGAGGGTCCTAACTATATGGCGTTTGCCTTTATTATTAAGAGTGAATCTGATAAGAAAGGTAAGAAGGGTGAGGACTTGTAACATAGTGATGGTTTTGAGGAAGACTCTGAGGATGATTCAGAGATTCGTGAGGCGTATAATCAATTATTTGAAGGGAATCTTAAAATAAAGGTAAATAAAGTTGTACTTAAGAAGGTTAATGAATTTGAGCTAGAAAGAGAGAGACTTATATTTGACCATTAGAAGTCAACCAAAAGCCTCCGTGAGTTAGGATTAGTCAAGGTTAAAACCCTAACAAGCGACCTTGAGAAATCTAATACTTAACTCCATCCATTCTTGAGTGGATCTCAGAAATTTGACAATCTTTTAAAGCTAAACAAGCCTGCTGGGAATAGGGGATATCTACGATATAAACAAACTAATCAAAATAGGGCTGGTACTTCCAAAACCACATTTGTCCCTGCCACCAACCAACATAGGTATGTTGCAAATTTTAAACCCAAGAACAATGGTATCTTAGGACATAGGCCTACTAGACATTGTAGGACTAATCAGCCCAGAAATCAACATCTACAACCATGTAGATATAGACCTATGTTTATCCCTAAGTGTCACAATTGTGGTGTGTTAGGACACACGAAGCCTGGGTGTCACAAAATTTTGAATAGGAATAGAAGTCAGAATATATCTAGCCGGGTTAACTTCCTTACTAATCAGGTTAGTTAAAAAGAATGACTCTGTGGTCACAGGGATGCTCTAAATGGCAACACTATATCATTGCTCTCCAAGGTAATAGCGTATGTGTACCTCAATAAGTAGGTATTTAGGTACATGCATGTGCTAGTTCATTGAGTCCATATATTCTTGCATGCATCTCATTTTTTATACATTCATTTTGTTTTAGTTTGTTTGTTTCATTTGTTTAATAAAAAAAAGGGGATTTGTTTTGAAACTATAGCACATTATGTAATTTACTTGAACATGCTTACTGTGAACAGTATGAGTACAATTGATGGTTTGTAACATAGTTTTCATTACTTTGTTTAGGTTTTATATGGAGTGCTTAATATAGGTCTCTTCATCGACCATCTGCACAGTGCACATTATGATCTTGTGAGTCTTGAGAGCATGTGTGAGATTTGGAATAGTAGTCATCCATTGGTGAGGTGACCTTAAACATAAATAGACATTTAACTAGTTGACCTAAGCTATAATATATTCCCTAAAAAATTTATAAAAAAAATGATTCATATTATATTCTTTTTCGAAGCCTATTTGACTTAAGCAATTAAGCCTGAGGGGTCTAATACCATATGGCCATCTGACTTGGAATCATCGACCCAAAACTCGTTACAAGGGTCATCTTAGTTGCCTAATGGAAAAGAGTGTGCACATAAGATGTGAAAACAAAAAAATACATATGCTTAAATTCAACAAGTGAGAAGAAAAATTTATACATGAAAAGAGAGTTTCATTATTTTTTGTAGGCCTTAGTCGTGTTGGGTTTGACTTTCATTAATAGAGGAAAATACTCATTCTTTTTTTTTTTATAACCGTGGATGTCCGGGCCAGCTTGCGCGCACCTCGACTAATTCCGCGGGGCCCTGAAGTTTACAGCCGTTTCTCACCTCAGTAGCCATGAGGGGACTCGAACTGGTGACCATTGGGGGAGGAAAATACTCATTCTGAAGTGATGTTTAACATGTATTTTCTCATAAATTTAAGGTTTGGAGTCTTGCTTGCACGGAAATGACATTTTTTATATATGGATCACTTATACAATTTACTCAATTTAAACTTGAACTGAGTATGTGGAAAAAGTTTACTATTCGTTAATTATACCAGTACAAGTGAACAATTGCATTTTTCGAGTTATAATATGATTTTGGTTTGCATGCCATGATGCTACATTAAAAAATATAAAAAAATGTTAGTTTCAAAAATTTCAAAAAAAGTGCTATTTTTGAAAATTTCCTTGGCGCTAGCTAAATGCCAGGCTTACCGCTCAAGTGCTCATAACAGAGACTTAGCACTCGCTAGCCACACGCCTACAGCTCGAGGGGTAGCTCAATTGAGGTTTAAAACATGTTCAATTCCTCGTATTTCTTCAACAAAAACTTTACCATTTTTCTCCAAAATTGAAACACCTATCCACGAATTTTGATTTCAATCGTTCATTAGGCACATTTGCAACAACACTGAGGTTGATTAACAACTTTCATCATATAATTTCATCCCAAGTCAAGGTAAATTTTCGAAAAACTTTCGAACTTTTTTAAATTTTAAATTACATTCATCTCGAAATTCATTGGGATGATTGTATGAGAGTCATTGCCAGAAATTTGTGAAAATTGTTAAAAAAATATTTCCCAATGATGGTGCGATAAGTCCTAATATTATTTCTAACATGATTCAGATCCCTAGAGTCCACCCATTGTTTCCATACTTGTCTCATGATTCTAATCCCCTTCTATTTTGACATTGACTATTTCAATACAACTATGGATGGTGGTATGGGTCTATAAATATTAGGTCCCTGCTAATCAATACACAAATTTTGTTGCGTATTGTGTGCACAAATCTATGACTTGTTTTTCATTTAACTACCCTGCCTTGGCTAGATTTCGGTATGCTTTACTCTATGGCGATTCTATTGATCTTCTCTCTTTTATCTACTATCATCTTTTGAAGGTTTTTCACACTAGTGGTAGGACGATAGGTATTCCTTATGCCTGTTTGATACAACGCTTGGTTGAGGGGCTCGAGATTACTTTCTTCGAGAGGGTTGTTGAGCAACTATCTCGTCTTATTGTTTGGGCCACATTTGCTCAGAGTAGGTCTCGCATTCCATCTTCCTTAACTCCAGCTGATACTTTAGATGACCTTCTTGCTCTTGAGGACCCCGATGTTGCTCCTTTTACTACTGATATTCCACCTATGGGTGCCACTGACATTCCTTCCACTTCTACTCCAATTCCTATGCACCTTCTTCTGGTTCTATAGATGCTTCAATTGTTATGATTGGACAACTTTCTTTGATCATCGAGCTCGTATGATGCTTCAGTTGTTCTAGCAAGCTCGTATGATGGCTAAGATCACGACTCTGTGATCCACATCTGAGAGGCATACAGCGGATTCACTACAGTCGGATGTTCAGTGGATGCCCTAGCATTGGCATGATGGAGACGATGATGAGGAGGACTTAGACGAGTAGGTTGACCCATTTGTCATTTGTGACAAAAGAGGGAGTAGTTATAGTTGGAGTATTTTATGTATTTTGAATGAATTTTGGAGTAGTATTGGAGTAATAGCTATTTATTATGTATTGGTTATGTTATTGACGTTTGGCATATATTAAGGGAAGTATTTATTTGAATTGTGATAATCTGCTAAGCTAGATTAAGTTTGATGTTTTAGTGATATTGATGTTTTCGTTGGTGTTTTGATTTACATTAATATTACTTCTTAATTTAGCTAGCAGGATTTTATGTTATTTATAATGTCTCAACTATTTTATATTGATGATTTTTTCCCTTAATTGTTTCACGCACTTTTACACTTAGTATTTGAGTTGTTGATTTTAGGAAACGGGTTTACAAGGGAAGCAAGTCACAGTTGAGTCAATTGGGGCTTTGGGTAGTTAGAAGTTTTTATTGTTCACACTTTGATATTGTAATGCGTATTTTTGTCACAAAATACCAAAGAGGGAGTTTGTTAATTTTTGTAATTAATTGGCTATTCTTGAAAAAATTAAAGTAATTGATAAATTGTAAAAGTTTAAAAGTTGTTTGAGTAGAAATATAGGTCAACAAGTCCAAGAGATCAAAGATGGAACAAGGAGAAAAAATAGCTACAACACCACTAGATTGCGGCCTTGTTAGCGCTTCAACGACATGGAGCAAAAATTAGCAAACCAATGGCGCTCGCTTGGCGTCTGGTTGGCACTTGAGCAGCAGAGTTGCCACGAGCTAGGCACTCGAGCGGCGATCTTAATCAGCAAAATTGTAGTTCGCGATGTTTAGCTGTTTTCTAATCCTATACAATCACAAACTATAAATATCAAATCCCTAGTCTAAGTTAGAAGTTGGTTGATCATTCTTATACAAGAGATAACACAACAACAAAAACATCCTACATCGATTCTATCAATTTTCTTGATTCAACCAAAACATTGAAAACATCAAAACCTAGGTAATTAAAAAACCAAAACACTCACTTCCGTATAATCTGTCGAAGTTGTGAAGATACCATCGGAGTCCGATGGCAAAAGAACGAGTTCGTTCTTGGAGATCCACACGAGATAAACAATTCCAGAATTGGAGCTGGTGCTGGAGCACGGAGTACAAGATGTTCCTTGGTGATTACAGATAGAAGGTCAAAGAGCACTAAGGTTTAGTCGAGTCTGGGTCGTCTGTAAGTTTTATCGTTTCTAGTGGATATTACTGAATTAGGCACCGAGTTTTTGATCCCACAAGGGGATTTCTCCATCATCAATTTTGTGGTGTCATTTAATTTTCAGCAATTTATCAACTGCATTAATTCATTTTAGGAAAGTATTGCATGTGAATTCATCTAGATTAATTAATAATTGTGACTTGCTGCTTTTATTAATTGGTAAATTTAAATTCAGCATAAAACACCTATTCAGCCCCCCTCTAATTGTTAGTTGGATCGTATGTCATAATCTTCAGTAAGTTTAGGAGTCATTTAGTAGGATAAATTGTATACTTTTTTTATTTCAGCTACAATTTGCTGCGAGTTCAATTAATAGATATATACTGTTTTGGTTTCAGGGAAACAAAAAAAAAAAACCACCACCTTCTCAATGCTCCCCCTCACATTGACCAGGAGAATGACGTTCTATGTAAGATCTTTGTACTTTTGACACAGAAATAAAGAGATGCACCGACTATACCTACGATGTGGAAATGGTTACCAAGCAAAAGAACCAGGAGTAATTCAAATTAAGTCTAATATCATCAGCAAAAGGACGATTTGCAAGTTCATGATGTTCCAACCTAAAGGTTTTAGGTTGGAATCTCAAAGATAGTAAAGGATTGTGACATATTAACAACAACTGGACAAACCACAAACATCATGCCATTTAATTTCATATCAGATGTCTATAAAATAGGTTGTCCAGGGTTCCACAACTAATAAAACATATCTTCCAATCTTTGGTAAACATAATAATCTTATCACAGTGAGTTTACCCTACCACTAAGAAAAGTTTGCTAGGGGAAAATACCCCTCCTTCAGTTCAAGAACATCAACTGGGAGAAATATGTAATCTTTCAACCAACTTTTAAATCATCTAATCTCTATATTTCAAGTTTCATTAATCTTTTTTTGACCTTAACAAGATTAGCTAATTCATATTGCTCTGAATGATAGTAGAACACAACCCTCAAAAATAAAATTCTGGACAAGAGGAAATCAAAAGATTGTTTCTCATCCCACATTTTCTTTTTTCTTCTCACTATATGAACCATTTTGTAGTGTTCCATTAAAAAAAAAATATGACATGTTTTTTTTTTTAAAGTTCTTATAGAGTACGAAATTTTATTCCCATTTAATTTGAAGGAAAAGATGTATAAAGTGGTCTGATAAGTTACTGTCATCTATAAGCCGTGTTGTGTGGCTAAGTTTGGACAAGATTTTTTAATCAACTTTCTCAAAGAAGAATATTTAAAAATGAAAAATATTCTCCCTGAACATCTCCTGCATCTGAAATTCTAAACAATGTACACAGTGAAGTTAAGACCGGGCAATGTCCACAGCCAAATACTTAAATTTGGATAAAATCTTAATTGCCACGACAGATCATAATCCTGTACTTAATTTTGAAATTATTCAGTTTTTTCACACAAAAAAGGCACGACATTCTTTGCACGGGTAAAAACTTATGAGTGAAAGAAGATATCAGCCTGCCGCCTACATCTGGAATTTGGCTAAGATAAGTGCTTCACCTACAAGCCGGGTCAAACTTACAGAAAATAAATCCATTCTCATTGCAACATTTTATCCAGCATGTTGTATTAACGGAAAACAGGCGATGTGCTTAAATTATTCGTATGTATAATCGTAAACATCATTAAAGCATTTTGATTTTCGTAAAGTTCAGGGAAGAGACAGAATAATATGCCAAAATATATGAAATCAGGTCCGGAAACTCACCGACTGGGAGTAAGTTTTCCAGAAAAAGTCAACTGAGATAGTCGGTAGCGGGACTATGCGAATATTCAAGACCCACTGCACGGGGAAGCTCAAAGAGCGTCGGAATGTAGGGGCGAGCCGAGGTATCGGCCCAGGATGAAGGAAAATACAAAAATTGATGAGATTGGGGTTAATTAAACTTTTTCAGATGTCTCCGGATTGCCACTGAATTTTAAAATGTTTTGGAATTATTATTTGGACATTCTTCCCTTTTTTTTTTTTTT
>CAIGRE010005155.1:0-11650 GCA_903798275.1 Fraxinus angustifolia subsp. syriaca
TTTTTTTTTTTTTTTTTTTTGGTGAAGTCAGTACGGATGGCCGCCAATACTCACCGAGTGCTGGATTCATAGGTGAAGAGTCATCTAGGACCTCAAAACTCTCAAGGATGGTCCTGGGCTGGGGCCAAAACCAACCCGTGCCATCCCCTAATTCTTGGAAGTTCCATCTAAATGTGATAATATTATTAAGAGAAATAGCATAGGACTTATATATTGAGAGCACGTTTGGTACTGATTAAAATCCAATTAAAATTGANTTTGGTACTGATTAAAATCCAATTAAAATTGAAAATATAGTTGTTATTGGATCTCACTCGTCTAATAAAAATCAACAATAATATTTACTTTTTCAATTTTAATCCGATTTTAATCTCTCCCAAACGGGCTCTAAAAATAACCCTCAAGATAGTTCCTCATTTGCGAAATTCAATCTTGATATTTCACTATTTGCTTGAACTATAAACGAAACAAATTGCTTGTCTAAACCTTTTGAACTTTGATATTATCTTAAATTTAATATTAAAAGGTTAAGAAGGAGCAACCATTGTTCTTATAATAACGAATGTCAATCAACTAGTTAAGCATATAGGGAAAATAAAACAATTTAGTGAAACACAGTTTGTCTAAATGCAAGCTCATGACTCTCCCCGAAATAGTTGGTGAAAATTGAAAAAATGGTTTTAACTTTTTCTTTATAAGCAAATCCTACCTAAACCTGAGAAAAAGGTTACTGATCAGAATTAAATAATTTTTATTGTGTTAGGAATTAGGTAATTACTTAACTTAATTAACTAGGTTAAAGATTAGTGTTACATTATTAAATTGTCATCATTTTGATTGGATCTCTTTATTGGATTCTTCTAAATTGTTCCTCAATTGTCCCTAAACAACACTGAATAATTAACATGAATGACACATCCATCAATTAGCATAGGTATTTTGTAGATCAAAGGTAGCACATACATACACATATACACCAATGCGAATCATCTTGTAACAAAATTTGTAACTACAAGATTAAGGATGAAATCAAACTTAGCCCCTATTTGACAACCATATTTTTTTTTGTTTGTTTTTTTCTTTTTTTTTTTTTTTTTTTTTTTTTTTGAAAAATGAGTTTTGGAATGATGATTTTTTTTAGAGAATGTGTGGTTACAAAGTAGAAAAAAATAATTTGAATTTACGTACATAATATTTTATTGTGATAATGTGTGGTGAGTGAGTTTTGAGGGGAAAAAAAGAATTTTATTTTTAATGTTTGTCATGCCGGGCTTAGTAGTGTTAAAAATATAATTAATATTCAATTGAAAAAGCATGTTCCCTACACGAGAAAAAATATACTTTTATTATGACAGTATTCTAGATATCATATTTTTTGGTCAAAATATATTTTAGAATAATATTTTGTTGGAGAATGTGATTAAAAATAAGGAAATTTTTTAATTTACGTGTAAAATTATTTTATGAAATAATTTGTAGTTGAAAATGAATTTTTGAAAAAAATAAAAAACAAAATATTGCATAAAACGAGGCAATCAAATATGTTGATGAAAAAGCTGTGTACAGAATTTCTTTTCACAGAATTTTTGCAGGTGCCGTTGATTGGCAACTTTTTTTTACGAAAAATTGATAATTCTGTAAAAATTTGGTGAAGTAATCCCCGTGTAGGTCAGTAGGTGTAGCTTGACTCGTGTGTTAAATGAGTTTTCTTATGGAGCACTGTTTTTGTAGTTGGTCGTACTCCCACGTTAACTACAGGATGCCAAAAAGTGCTATGATCCTATTGAGTGGAGACACGCTATATGGATATCTCCACCTTCATTCAAATCTCGACTAAGAACTTATCATTAAGTGACACGTCCCGTTTAATAATTTCAATAACTTATGATTGCATCTACCAAATATTTAAAAAAAAAAGAATCTTCTGAAAAAATAAACAAACAAGATAACCCCATTTTCAAATGTATATTCATAAATAAAAATAAATAAAAAATCAAGCCAACCCCGAGAAGTGGTGTTGCAATGCTTCTAGCCGTCATCGACAGATGGTGACGACGACGTGAGCGATACAATGACGTCAGAAAAAGCACCAATAATGAACTTGTGGTTGTGTTTAGGGTTTAACGTTAAATAACATAAAAGAAGCTCATGCAAGAACTCGAAATCAGCCTTAACATCTGTAAACTCACGCTCTTCAATCATTTCCTGCATTGATTTTCTGAATTCTGCATATGGGTTTAGAGAGTAGGTCTGAAAGGCAACTCCGCCATCGACTACCGCCTGCCGTGGTGGGGATTCTGGTGGCTCGATGATTGCGTTGGAGCGGCCGGGGGAGGAGAAGAAGAAGCGTTGGGAGGCGATGACAGGAGCAAAGTCAGGAATGGAATCACTATCAGTATCAGTATCAGAATCATTCAAATGATGATCATAGAGAGAATTGAAATTCTTGATTAAAGCTGAAGGGTTTTTAGGATTTTGCTCAACTTCTTTTTCTTCTTCCTTCAGTGGCGGCTGCGACGAAAAAGTGATGGTGGGGAGGCACTTGAATTTGGCAAAACAGAGATTGAAACTTTTCCACAGGACGTTGGACATTTTTTTTTATTTTTTTTTTCCCCTTGGGGAGAAACTGTTATAGTGTGGACAAAAGGGAGAAATATTGTATGCCCACAGGCATTAGTATAGAATAGCACATGTACATGAATATTTATAAATGGCAATTGAGCATCTCCGATGGATATATTCACACCGCATTTTTTTATAATTAAACTACATTTTAATTTTATGAAAAGTTCATAATCTTTACACATTCTCACATTTATATTTCAAACTTTTTGTATCACATTCTTACTCTCAAATTAACATAAAATATTCATGTTTCTCTCCAAATTTCTTTAAGATATAGTAAAAAGACTTATTTATACATTGTATTTTTACAAAATAAAAAAATATGGTGTGAATATAATCAATATATTCCAAATCACATTTAAAGTAATTGATCATTAAATATTACAAAAAAAAAAAAATATGTTAAATAGAAATTGAGGAATAGTCAATAAATTTTCATAAAAAAAGAAAAATGAAGAGCAGAAATAGAGATTATAGTTGGAGTGTATAAAAGAATTTTAGTGTCTAAATTTAAAAATCCTTTCTACTATATATAAGACACTCTATATAAACAGAAAGTCTCCGACTATTTAATTTGTTTCTTTATTTATTCAGAATAATGAAAAGGTTTATCTTTATTTTTATTTTTTTCCGCAATGCCTAAAGGTTCCTAAATTGAATTTTTAGGCTTTTGTGTGTTTCGTAAGTGATTAAATTAAAATTAAGCGATTATAAGTTGTGGAATATACGGAATGTAATAATAGTTACGAATCTTACAAAATATGTGAATAAAAAATAAAAATAAAAATTATTCTGCTTACTTCTTTGCTAGAAAATCTCCATGTGCCCATGTGTGTGTAAAAGACTGAAAAGGAAGCCAGTGGCAACCCTCTCGATAGAGGTGTAAAGTTAATTGAGGTATTTTACTGTGCTAACATTTTTTAATTATTTTGCATCTTGTAATCTTTTGAAAAGGAAAATTCGAAAAAAGCAAATATGAACTATTGCCTTCGAGTCTTTAGACTCAACAAAGAATGCTTCTTCTGACCTATTAACACACTGCATGATCTATCTTCGGAGATAGATTGGTTCGTACTTGGCTTGTTGGCTGAATTATTCTTTGGAAATCTGATAAATTTATATCAACCGTGCTATGTATGTAGGGAAAAACTGCTGGAGAATTATAGGGGATACTTGGCATATTTTCATTGGGCATTGGTAAAGGAAAAATGGAAAATCGTGGGCCCCACCTCCATGTGAGGGGGATGTGTACAAGATTGTGTACCAATAATGTAAGAGTAGCATGATTGGGGAAAAAAAACCACCATACAGATGTTGCTAGTGTAGTACTTGTAAGTTGCTCGGCATTTATTCTGAATTTATATTCTAACCTTGATACATAATTGTTAAGTTTGAAAGCTATATTTCTATTGAATTATTTTGTATTTCCATTATTAAGTAAACTTTTGTGTTTGGAGATATTCAAGTGAAAAATGGGCCAAAAAGGACCTAAATTGTTGATGACAAAACAAAGTCGAGCATTTAACATTGAAGAGAAGAAAATGAGAAAATTCAAGTTAGGGACCAAAATCAAAGTTGAAAGTTCAAAAACATAAGGTACAAATTGTTATTTTGCGTAATAGAGCAAATTGTGCACTGCATAGCTGTGCGGCCAGGGGCGGATCCAGCATTCGACGAGCCCCGGTTGTCATTCATGCTAGATTCGTCAGAAACAAATTTTTTTTGTTGACAGTATATAAAAGTTTTAGGTTATATATCAGGGATCCATTTTATATTCAAACATTGCTTGTAACGCAGTTTGTTAGATGTTATACATATAAATTGGAGGTACAATGATCGAATCCCTTTCAAACCAATTTAATGTATAATTTTCCTAATTCTACAGTTCTTAACAAAACTAGAGCAATAAGGAGGGGATTCGAACATGTGATAAAAAAAATCCCCTTCAAACCAATTTAATGTATAATTTTTCTAATTTTACAATTTTTAACAAAACCAGTACAATAGGGAGGGGATTCATACCTATGACCCCTTTTAAAATTGTTGAATATTTGACCATCATGGCACTTGTTGAATTTTGAAACTAAATATAACATAATATTATATATTCTCTTTTAGTGGTTTTAATGCAATTATAAAGATTCAAACATGTGATCTTCCTTTGATTTATAGGAAATCTAATCACTAAGTCATTTGGTGAATATTGTCCATATATATAATAAAATTATATATGCTTAGTTTTAGCAAAATAATTATTATATTTAATTTTTAATATTTTTTTACAATTGACGGTCAATGGTCAAAGACCTTCCGTGCTTACTCAAAATTCTGGATCCGCCACTGTATTCGGCCACACATCCTTATGGCACGCCACCGCTCCACTAATGCACCTCAGTTTCTTTGTGCAATCGCATGCCCTTTTTTGAAGAAACCGCACATGTTGCGGACAACTATATTTTGTTTTTGTTTTTGTTTTCTTTAATTGTCATGCAATGTTTTTGAATTTTGCTATTTGTACATCAAAATTATACATAAGACATTACATGATATGATGTGCAGGAAAAAGATTGGGTGAAAAAGTTGACCGTATTTTAAACTGACAAATGATAGAGTACCATGAACATTATTTAATTCATTATGTATCACATCATGTACATGTAGCAAGATCCATATTTTTTTTTTTGTAAGATTTTGCTCTGTTTTCAAGGTAATGTAAGAACCATATATGACATGCCTTACTTATTATTCAGGTAAGGGTTCGACAATTTCGGGAGAAATAAGATTAAAGGTTGGGGTTTGGAGAAGTCAAAGGAAAGGGACGATTTCAATCTTTGTGCATGATTTCTTCCTACTTTTTTTTTTTTCTCTCTTTTTCTTTAAAATTGATGATGTCTTCTAATTAATATTTGTGGTTTTCTATTAAATGGTTCTTAGTTAAATTATTTGTTAGGATGAATGGTCTACCTAATTGACTTTAATTCATTATTGTTGATTTTTTCTTATAATTTATTTATTTAAAATTGGTTGATTGATTTATTATCATGTTTGAGAATGAGAGTTAAATCACATTACATATATTTGCATGTTAGATCGAGAGATTGCTTTTCATAAATTGGTTGTTAATTTGAGATATTTTGGCTTGATCTTGCAGTTCTCCTACTCATTTATGCATCACTTTTATCAAATTATTAGTTTAGAACAAAAGTTCTATACTTAGGAATATGCTATAAACTAGCACTTGAGAGACGAACTTTAATATTTTAACTTGAATTTATTGATCGGAAACACAACATTTGATTCAGAATATGAATTTGTGAGAATGGATTAATTAGTGATATCAAAACTCCCATTTATTTCCTCAATTTATTACTTGTTTATGTTTGTGTTTCTTAAGTTGCAAGTTGCAAGTTGGCTAGAATTAAATTAATTCAGTATACAATTTGTCCAAGTGAAAATGATAATTACAACTTCTTAGTTCTACTCTATTACTCGTATGAGATATCGCGCACTTGTAATTTAGCACAACACTCTCCTATGTAAATACTATTTATCCTCAATTATCAATTTTGAATTGAAATCTTTTATTTGCGATCCAAATTAATCTTTTCAGACAAAATCATGGAATCAATGTCTCCATATTTAACTTATTTGCATGGACATGTCGTAAAAGGTTATAAAGAAGAAATATTGAAAAGAAAATTGAAGTGGGAAGCAAAATTATGTATCGGATATGAATGTGGTACGCCCTAGCTAGCATCTACAACCTACTTTCCATAATAAAGTGTAGCATGTCATGTGCCACTCTACCATAAATACTGCTATAAAGTAGCTTCATCTCTTCAGACATTGGATCATTAATACATGGCGTTTCTACTTAGAGTAATGTTCTCTCACTGCCGTAGTCATCATACGTTAATGCATTAAATCATTAATCGCCACATGTATTCCACGTAGGGTGATCACGATAGTGAGCCACTACAAGTAACATTATTCTTTGTATATAAACAATTTGGAATATGAATAATGATATGTATTATGTATAGTAAAGTTATTTATCTTTATTGGTTTTTTGACTAGTTATTCAATTAATAAAAATGCATCATGACTTCATTCAATAATGTGACAATGATCCCATTTCTACATATATAAATGATGAACTTTAGTAAAGTTAATAGTATTATTCTTGAAATATATTGTGAGTTCTGAGTTCGACTCTAAAATCAATAGATGAATAACGCGAAATTAAAATTACCAATTAAAAGTGACAAGTCACATTTTAATTATTATAAATATTTAGTCAATCAAGTCAATTTTATCCTATATTGAATTATCACAATAGTAAATAAAGCATTAAATCTCACAAGATTTGTTGATGAAAAAAAACTCTTCACAAGATTAAAATTTCAAAACCAAGACAATAAGAACTTATAATATGATCCAACATAAAAAATTCACTATACTTGTCGATCTAATTCTTGCAATCTCTAAGACCCGCTAAAACGTGTTTCCCTCACTCCTGCTCCGATCTTTTGAAATTTTCTATTTCCTGTGGATCACCAAGAACACATGTTCTTGTATTCTTCTTGTGTTTCTAGTCCAACCTCCTTCAATTTTTAGCAACCTTTGAAAGCTATTGAGAAAGTACATTCTTATTTATATTTAGGAAGCGGTGTTTTGGATTATTTGATTTTGATGTTTTTCCCAACTTATGGTTGATTGATCTCAAGATGTAGAATTCTTGGTTGATCTCCAAACGATGTTATGAAGGTAGAAAATAATGACCAACCACACTTTTTTTTACAAAGTAGGGCTTGAGTATTTATAATATAGAGGTTGTGGTAGTATATAATAGATAAAACTCTTAAAAATCAAGAGCTAGGGTTTCTTGAAAAATATTGTCGCTCGAGGCCAGGCTAGCGTAGGCAAGGGACAGATGGGCGATAATGATTTTGTTTTGGATGTTCGGGCATTAGCTTGGCGACATGTTAACATAATTACAACGACTCTTTCTCCATATTCCATACTTAAACCCAAAAACTCTTAGTTCATCTATACAACATTCCAAAAGACTACTTGACTTTCACAACTTTTTTATACTAATCATTTTGTCTAAAAAATAGCCAATACAACTTAAAACCTAACATATATCATGTAGAAGCTTAAATGGCACTAGAAACCTTGATAAGTATAAAAACTAATTCTTAATGAGTGGTGATATATAGACTTGACCTAAAACACTTACTTTAGTATCATGTCATCTCATGTAAAATCTAAGTTTTTAAATGTGGTAGTTCAAGAACTACAATTTATTCATCACGTGTTATTTTCCCTTCAGCATCTTTTTACAATTGGAATTTAAGTAATATTCTTAAGTCAGATAACTTTAGGACATCAAGTTTTAAACATCCTTGCTGGCTTAATAACCCAAGTAAAAAAGAATTCGAAGAACCCAACTCCAAAAGGATTCGAAGAGAAGTTTCACATTTTAAAAAAATTTATGCCTTGATCAGTGCAAAACCTCTCATAAAACTTGACCGTTTGATTTCCCGCAAGTGAACAGAATCGTGAACAAGTAATATAATAGTTTGTAGAGTGTCGAACTCACGAGAACTAAGTATTCAATCAAGTTCAAATTAATAGCAACATTAATCGAATAGCAAATAGGTTGTGAGTTTTCTATACTAATATCTAAATTATCGATTATTCTAGAAAGTAATTTAACTGATTTTTTTTTTTAATATGTAAAAGTATTGATAATATGTCGAATCCACATTGTACAAATTAAAGTGATAGTTTATAGTCATTCTTGTTGGTTAATTTTCCTAATGTAATTGAAAACCTCTCTCGATTGTTATTAAATATATTTCTCTCATGTGACATTCATATATCTCGATGAAAGATGCGAATATGATAAATGCATTAAACAATCTAAAACACCTGTGAAAGTCATGTAAAGTATAGAGGTATATCTCTATCCCCTATCAAACTTTACAATGTTTACTATTTTTAGCTAAAAACCTATTATCTCTCTCGATAATAATAAGTTCAAATAAATCATCTCAATTAGTAGCTAATTAATTGAAAAGTTTGTGTAAACAATAATAAACATCCAAGAAAATAACAAGGGTTCATCTATATCTAAACAATGTAAAAATCTAGCCTAGCATAATGTCGAAATTAAACACATAAAGTGGAACAATATCACCAAAAATTGACGAAACGTGATTGATTCTCCAAATTGAAGTTGTCGTCTTTTTCATTCATCTTTTGTGTGTATGTGTGTTTCCATCTTCTTCTTTTTTTATCTGTGTGTGTGTGTGTGTGTGTGTGTGTGTGTATCTTCCATTTGCAACCGTAATATATATATATATATATATATATATATATATCAACGAATTTCAACCCCTAATTTGTGGCTCTTTAATAAATTATTTTCTCTAAGTCCTCAATTCTTTTAATATAATGCAATTCAATCCTTGAGTCCACTTAATTGTGCAATCAATGCCAATTTAGTCCTTGTACTTTGGATTTTGCCATTTTGCGTTACATCTTGCTTATTTCCTTCAATTCATTTTTCATTCATAGAGTTTCACCTATCAAACATAAAATACAACAATTTAGAATATATTTTGTTCAAAAGAACTATCAAATATCACTCTTTTAGGCCATGAATAAGTGTATAAGATATATTCATTACTTTGATGCTCGACGAGTAGAATATGATTAACCCATTTCTTGCCAAATTCGAGTAGCGACACCGATATTAGATGGCATTAATAATTATCTATGATGATAATTGAGGTAAGAGTTATTTAATATGCACCTCATGTAGAGGACAGCATGATAGGCCGTCTACCACTATGAGGTCGTCGACCCCCATGAGACCGCCTACAGTCGGAGGCCCTCTGCGCTCACACATGCCACCTACTACCAAGAGGCCTTCTACATTCGCATAGGTCATCGACCACCATGAGGACGCCTACCACCATGAGGCCCTCTACGTTCATATAGGCCACCTACCACCATGAAGTTGTCTACCACTATGAGGCCAACACTACAGTTAACCAGACAAATGGCAATAAGTTGGATAGGAACCGCTCAACATCAAATGTGGGCACAACCAACTGTTTGAGGAGTGGGGGTCATCCAATCAGAACGTGGAAGAAGTGGGAAGATGTACGTGGGATACATGTCACCATTAACTGTTGAACGAGCGTTGCATCAGGTGCTTATAAGTACCCCTAAGGTGAGAAATGTATGGACTCTTAAAACCCAAACTGTTTGAATTCCCATTGTACTCTTCCTGCTTTCCAAAACCAACTACTGATTCTCACACCGGAGGTACAACGGGGGAGAAAGTCCCGACCTCATTTTGCAGGTAGCAATCATTGACTGAAGTAGTCGGACCACCGCACTCGATAAGGTAAACACGGAGGACAATCTCGCAAAACATTTCAACTACTTTTCTAAATATTGTTGAAAAATACTACCTTTATATATATATCTAAACTGTCTATTGACAAATCCTATTAAAAATACAGCACTATACGCTATATAGGTTTGCCTCTATCTCGCACAGTGTTATCTCGCCTCAAACCCACCTCACACTTATTTAAAACATAAAAAAATAATATTAAATATAAACAAATAAGTAAACTAAAAACATGTTAAAAAATGGTTAATTTCAATCGTCACTCTGGCTCTAGAAAATCGTCTACAGGGACGAGGAATAGAAATGGCCACCCTACCTATTGCCATTCCTAAAGTAATTTGATATTTATTTTGGCACTATGTTATAAACTTAATTATTAACTATCTCTATTACTTCATTTGTGAGAGAAATATCATATCTTGCCCTATTTTTAAGGGCCATGCTAACCTTTCGATAAGCAACTTATACATTTTTTGTTTTCTCTCTCTTTTATTTTTAAAATTGTTCCTTTTAGGTCTAAAGTAAATTGACAAGTTCCGTAGCCAAAATATCATTTAATCGAGTTATGATTAAGGTCATGTTGTCGAGAGTGTCTTTGGAGAAAGTAAAAGTCAGTTCAAGAAGATCAAGTCGAGGCAACAATACTCAAAGTCCACCGAAGTAACGTTCGAGCGGTTTTAGTAGTGAATGACTGTTTGATGTTTGCTAGGGAAGCGCTCAAGCGGATAGGCTTTCTCTCGATGTTCGCGGGTGACAGCTCGAGCAGACTGTACATTCGGCCATACCCCAGGTTGTGATTTTATGGCTTTTAACAATCCTAAACAACCTCAAATACTTCATATTATAAATACCCAAACCATATTTTGTCACTATGGTGTGTTGAGCATTTATTCATTCAAGAGAACATCCTATAGAAGATCAAACATCAATTCCATAATTCTCTTGACTCAACCACAATATCAAAATACCAACAAAATCCTTTGTCAAATAGCTTTCACAGTCATGAAGATTGGGAGAGATGACTGAAGCTCCAATTCATGAACAGGTTCGTTCTTGGTGACCCACAAGAGGAAAAAGAAGTCAAGAGGTTCTGGAAGGTGCTGGCGCACACAATCGAAGAGTTCTTCGATGATTACATGTTGGGTAGTGGTTTAGTTATCTAAACGAACTATAAGTCAATGATCTTTTACTGGCTAGGATTGCGAGGGTTTTTATTTTTTTATTTATCTCTTGAAGAGTTTTTCAAGAGGTTTTCCTTCGTAATCAAATATTGGTGTTAATTACTTTTCTGCTTGGTTATTTATACTTGATTGATTGTTAGGGTTTAAACTGATTTCAACTCATTTAGATACAATAATTGTGACTTGTTGCATGTTATTTTTTTGCTTAATTTTAATTTTGCATATTACACCTCTTCATCCCTCTATATGTATTAATTGGATCGAAACCTTGGTCATTTCAGTTCCAATGACAAACGTGCAAAACACATCATTATAATATTTTCATACAAAAACTGAGTGTTTTCTATGTCTAAACAAAATTAGGGTTGGACATAGACATGTTTCTAACCATTCGGATGCAAACTTCAAGTTC
>CAIGRE010005281.1:0-11973 GCA_903798275.1 Fraxinus angustifolia subsp. syriaca
CATTCGAACATTTAATTGCATTTAGTTGGTAAAATCTAGTCGAGCTGCATATATAGTTTAGCTTAGCTACAAATCCACAATCATCTTAAATTCTATAGATTCGTTTAAGTTTTCAGTAATTAGAATCAAATTAATTCAATCCCCGTGGGAACGATATTCGAAATTCTCGATTCCATTTTATTACTTGTTACGAACCGTACACTTGCGGTGATTTAAAATGAACAAATATTTTCGTGAACAAGTTTTTGGCGCCGTTGCCGGGGATTGATTTTATCTACTTAGACACTAATTCGAACTTGTCTTTACTTGTCATTTTTATTTTACGTATTCTATTCAACATTTCTATTTAGATTAATCTAATAACTACATTTATCTTTCTTCCTTTAGGTTGCATGCTAAAGTCGCTTGGAGGTGGACTACTACCAACGGACTTGGAGATTGAACGGACCTTTCATCACAGACAAAGAGAAGTTAGAGTAGCAAAGTTGGAGCACCAAGAACAACCACCAATGGCAGATCAACAGATTGAACCGGTTATGAATCCTGCAACTCCAGAGAATGCGGAGGAAGAAGATGATGGAAATACATTGCTTGGGGATTTCTTATCACTCTTCGTTGTCCAGAGTCAATCCAACATCGTGTACCCTCCATTCGAACAGTCGAATTTCCAGTTGAAAACTAATATCATCCAACTTTTCCAGAATGGGCATCAGTTCTACGGGTTGGCAAATGAAAATCCCGGTACTAAGGAATATCAGAATACACTATCTGACTTAGGTTTTTCCTACATACCTTACGAGATAGGGCACTCGAATGGTTGGATTCACTTCATGTGGCGAATATTACTATTTGAAATGATTTGGCTCACAAACTTTGCACTAAATTTTTCTCTCCAGCCAAAGTAGTGAAAATGAGGCATGAAATATCAATCTTCAGTTAGGGTGTGTCTGAATCATTTGATGAAGCTTGGAATTGGTTTAAAAACATGCTTAGGAAATGTCCGCAACATGGTTTCGACAGAAAGACACAGATCATATTTTTCTATACATGACTACTTCTTTCTTTTAGGAGTATGGTGGATTCTTCGTCCAATGGCTCAATAATCACAAGAACTATTGATGAAGCATGGGAATTATTTGAGAGAATAGGGAACACTTCAGCTATGTGGTCTTCTGAATGTGTGGGTACAAAGAAACTAGCCGGAGTATACGAGGTTGACACCTACTCGGCCCTATCTGCGAAAATTGACTCTCTGTTTCACAAGGAGGAAAGTATATCACAACCTACAAATGCAACACATGGAAGAAAGCTGATTTGGGAAGAGTGTGGAACGGAGCATAGTACAACTGAGTGCCCAATTCTATCACAGAGAATGGAACAAATGGACTACGTACAATTGGGTCAACGTCAGCAAAATAACCCACATTCAGACACTTACAATCCTGGGTGGTAAAACCATCCAAATTTCTCATGGGGAGGAAACCAAAACCAATATCACAACAGGTCTCAAGGATGCACCAACATGAGAAGAAACCTCAATTGGATGAGATGTTCGCCAAATTAATGGATAAGACTGACAAACACATGGACACAACAAATCAGTTCATGAGGAAGACCGAAACAACTCTCAACAACCAGGGGGCTATAATTAAGAGCTTGGAGACACAATTGGCACAAATAGCACTTTCTATGACAGAGAGAGCTCCAGGTGCACTGTCGAGTAATACTGAAGTGAATCCCAGAGAACATGTCAAAGCCATCACTACACATAGCGGGGTTATATTACCTGAAATACATGTGAAGAAACCTGGTGCAAATAAAGAAATGGTACCACCGCTTAATGAAGAGTTAGAGGAGCAGACTGAGCAACCTGGGGAATTATCTAAGAAATGGACTTTAGATGTGGCACGGGCCAACCACACCAATAAACCCATACGAACCCCCGATTCTTTTTCCCTAGAGGTTGAGAAAGTAAAAGCTGGACCAGCAATATCTGAAATTTTTAGACATATTCAAGAAGCTTCACATCAATATACCGTTGGTTAAAGCACTCATACAGATACCCAGTTATGCCAAAATTTTAAAGGAAATCATATCCAACAAATGTAAGATGGATGATCATGAAACGGTGATGTTGACAGAAGAATGCAGCGCAAGGATCTAGAAAAAGCTTCGTCCAAAACTAAAAGATCTAGGGAGTTTTACTGTACCTTGCACTATTAGAATTTTTTTTTGATAAAGCATTATGTGACTTGGGTACAAGTATTAATCTAATGCCACTCCATATTTTCAGAAAACTTAGATTGGGAGAAGCTAAACCAACTGGCTAATAGCTCAATCACTCATCTACGAGAAATCATAGAAGACGTTTTGGTAAAAGTTGAGAGGCTTATATTTCCTTAATCTTGACATGGAAGAAGATAATGATGTATCCCTCATATTGGGCCGACCATTTTTGGCTACTAAAAGGGCTCTAATTGATGTACAACGAGGTCAGCTAATTATGAGATCAGGAGAAGAACAAGCTTCGCTCAACATTTTCAAGGCTATGAGATATCCTATAGAATCTGACAGTTGTTTTCAGATCAACGTTGTTAACAGTGCAGTTCATAACACTTTTCAGCTCCACCATCTATCGACACGTATGAAGCTTGTATCATGCATTCTTAGTCCATTCATATCGATTCTGTAGAAATGGAGGTATGTGCACGATTTTTGGAGACAAATCCACCATATGTGTGAAAAAGGAATTATGAGGAGCTGGGAATTGGGCTACCAAAACCACTACCATCAATTCAACAACCACCGAAGTGGGAGCTCAAACAACTACCTTTTCACCTCCGTTATGCTTACTTAAGGGAAGTGTCTACACTTCTGGTCATAATTTCAATCTCAAAGAGCAAGATGGAAGAAGAGAAACTGCTTAGAGTGTCGAGAGAAAATCAAACAGCAATTGGATGGTCTATCGTTAACATAAAAGGGATCAGCCATTCACTTTGCATGCACATGATTCTCATGGAAGAAAATTACAAACCAAGCATCGATGGGAAAATGAGGTTGAATCCAAACATGAAAGAAGTGGTGAGAGCTGAGGTAATTAAACTATTGGATGCATGAATAATCTATCCCATTTCACACAGCAGATGGGTCAACCCGGATCAAGTTGTACCAAAGAAAGGGGGTATCATAGTGGTTGCAAATGAGTAGAATGAATTGATACCAACTAGGACGGTTATGGGGTGGAGAGTTTTCATTAACTACCGTAAACTAAACACTGCCACGCAAAAGGATCACTTCCCACTCTCTTTCATTGATCAGATACTGGAAGGGTTGTCTGGTCATTCACACTACTGCTTCCTCGATGGTTATTCAAGCTACAATCAGATTCCAATCACACCAAATGACCAAGAGAAAACCACATTCACTTGTTCGTATGGAACTTTTGCCTACCGGAAGATGCCATTTGGCTTATGCAATACTCCTGCTACTTTCCAGCGATGTATGATGGCCATTTTCTCTAATATGGTGGAAAAATTTATAGAGATTTTCAAAGATGATTTCTCTGTATTCGGCTCATCGTTTGATGAATATTTGAAGCATCTGGGTTTGGTTTTACAGCGATGCAAAGAGATAGGCTTGGTGTCAAATGGGGAAAATGACATTTTATGGTACAAGAGGGCAAAGTGCTCGGACATCGCATATCAGCTAAGGGGATCAAAGTTAATAAGACCAAGATACAAGTTATTGAAAACCTACCACCACCTACAGCAGTTAAAAGAGTGCACAGTTTTCTAGGGTACCCTGGATTTTATCGATGCTTCATCAAGGATTTTGCATAGATTACGAAGCCTCTTTACAATTTATTGGTCAAGGATGTACCTTTTGAGTTATCAGAGGAATGTTTAGTGGCTTTTAACAATTTGAAGGAGAAGCTTATTTCAGCACATATCATCACAGCACCGAATTAGAGTCAGCCATTTGAATTGATGTGTGGTGCCAATGATTATGCAGTGGGAGCAGTGTTAGGTCATCGAATAGGAAAAGTGTTAAATTTCATCTACTACGCGAGCAAAACACTAAATGATGCACATCTCAACTATGTCACCACTGAGAAAGAGCTCATGGCCGTAGTCTATGCCTTTGATAAATTACCATCCTATCTTGTTGGATCAAAGGTCATAGTCTATATTGACCATGCATCGTTGAAATATCTAATGATGAAGAAGGATGCCAAGCTAAGGTTGATTTATTGGATACTACTACTGCAAGAGTTCGATTTGGGAATTAGGGTCAAAAAGCGTAGCGAAAATGTAGCCGATCACCTATCGCGACTGGAACAGGGACATCATGACGAATCAATGAAAATTAATGAGATTTTTCCAGATGAGCAGATATTTGGCATAGAAGTCACACCGTGGTATGCAAACATAATGAACTATTTGATCAAATCCATTTCCCCACCAGACTACTCCAGTCACCAGCAGAAGAAATGTTTCTCTGAGCTCAAATATTATTTTTGGGAAGATCCTATTCTCTACCGTAGAAAAGCTGATTAGATTAACTGGCGATGTATTCCAGATGAGGAGATACCGGCCATTCTTGAACATTGTCATTCATCTGCCTATGCGGGGCATTTTGGAGCATCGGAAATAGCTGCAAAAATTCTACAATTTGGGTTCTATTGGCCGACAATATTTTGAGATGCCTTTGAGTTTGTGAAGCACTGTGACGGATGTCAATGCACCGGTAATATTTTGAGAATGAATGAAATGCCTTTAAATAGTATCATTGAAGTGGAGCTTTTTGACGCATGGGGAATAAACTTCATGGGAACATTCCCACCTTCATTTTACAATCAGTACATATTGGTCACTATTGATTATGTCTCCAAATGGGTGGAAGCAGTGGCGTTGCCCACTAACGATGCTAAAGTGGTAATTGGGTTTTTAAAGAAGTCTATTTTTAATCGCTATGACACTCTTTCGGGCTATGATCAGTGATGGGGGCAAACACTTTTGCATTTGACATTTTGAGTCATTGTTGGCTAAATATAGTGTCCAGCATCATGTAGCAACTTCATATCATCCTCAAACAAGTGGCCAAGTTGAAATCTCCAACAGGGAGTTAAAAAGGATACTGGAAGTGACAGTATGCTCATCCTGGATGGATTGGTCTAAAAAACTTGACGATGCAGTTTGGGCATATAGAACAACATTCAAAATACTCATAGGCATGTCTCCATACCGGTTAGTTTTTGGGAAGGTGTGTCATTTGCCAGTTGAGTTAGAGCACCGAACTTATTGGGCAATTAAGAACTTGAATTTTGATTTGAAAACGGCTGGTGAAAAATGTTTGCTTCAGCTTAATGAAATTGATGGATTTCGGTTGGAAGCATATGAGAATGCAAAACTTTACAAGGAGCGTACCAAGAAGTGGCATGACATGCATATCCAATGGCAAGAGTTTGTAGTGGGATAGGAAGTGTTGTACAATTCGAGAATTATGCTTTTCTCGAGAAAATTACGGTCCTGTTGGTCCGGTCCATATACGGTCACCAAAGTTCTACCATACGGAGCAGTTGAGATCAATCATGAGAGAGAAGGGAACATCGGCTTAAACACTATTGGAGCGGGAAATTTTCGAAGGAGAAGTCCAACGTCCACCTTACACAACCGGTATGAAGAACCACGGTACAGTCGAGCTATCGACTATAACATAGCGCTTGTTGGGAGACAACCCAATTTTTCTTCTCTTTTATTTATTCTACCTTATGCAATAGATTAGGATTTTGTTTTGTGCTATTTATTTTAATTGATGATTATTATTACTATTGTAAAAAAAAATTCGGCTAGAATTGGGTGGTTTCCCATCTTTATCAGTCGGGCGCTCGCCCAGGTCGTTTTAGAGCCAGCAAGCCTTTAAACGCAGAACTAGGTACTTGCCTAGTTTTATACTTAGCAGCCGCCCAGTTATTGGAGAAAATTTTTTTTATAGATTTTTTTAAAACCCCCAGCCCCTACCGTATCAAACACCACCATTCTCCATTTTCCTTCAAATCGTCTTCTCCTCTCACATATTCTACAATCACAAGCAAGTTCCCATTGTTTTCATAGACAATTTCAAGTTTTCACTTGTGCATCATCCCACTTCTACATCAACTTTGCCAAAAGGAATTCAAGGTAGGTTTCTAACTTCTATTCCCCTTCCATTTCAAGTGTGTTGGCTTCTACTTTTATGCACAATTCGTGTTTTCATTGAAGAGTATAGGATTGAATAGGTTGTGGTTATTGTGGTTTGTGTTATTAAGAACAAAATTGGAGCTTTGATTCACTCATAACTCTCTTGCAATTTCTTGGGAACCTAGTTGCCTTCAAGGTGTTTGACAATTTACCTCAATGGGGACTTTTGTTTGATTAGGGCACTTCTTGCATGTGGATTGTATTGGGATACATTTGATATTGATCTTCTTGTTATAGCTCTATGAATTGGCATTAGATAATATAACATATAGACTCTGTTTGGCTTACTTTGGCTTCGATTTGGGAAAACACATGGATTTGCTTCTTTGTTGTTTGTTCCTTGGATCCTTACCACATATCATGTTATTCTCTCACGCATAACATAAGTTTTTACATGTTGGCACCATCCGAATAGCATAGAGTTTATACATTGGGGGTTTTCCACACTTTCTCCTACTTTTTTTTATTACCATTTACACTCACATTCTCTATTTTCCTATGTAGGTACAACATGCCACCAAAACGGAAGGCTTTTGTTCAAGAGAAAGGGAAGTCTAAGGTTGGCGAGATATCAACCTGCCTTCAAAGGGAAAGCACAAATCTTGATGAGGAAAGTATATCACGATTCTTCACTGATGAACATGGGGACCATTTTCAAGATAAGTGGAAGGATAAGAAAGTTCACCAAGAGAGGCGAGTCATTATTGATGATTTTTCGGGAAGCATACTCAAAAGAGTTGTTCATCACTGTGGTTGGGGAAAAGTTGTTGAGGCTCCTCATGCAGCATCCTACTTTAGTGAAGGAGTTTTTTGCCAACTTCAATGTTGAAATTGATGTCCCTGAATCCTCACATAGGAACCAGACATGGGTAAGAGGTAAGTGGATTCGATTCAACCTAATTGTGATTGATAGATACTACGAGCTCAACAGCATTGCTATAGAGCCACTACCTCCTGAGCCCGATTTGGCATTGATTGCTCGTTTTCTTCATTGTCGAGATAACGCATAGCCTTTTCGTCATGATCGGTTCTTGCTTAATCAGTTGACTTCACAGTTGAGACTTCTTCACATCTTTATCTCCACAAATATCCATCCCACCATACAGTGGAGTCAGTTTAATGAAGAAAGGGCCCCCTACTTTATCATTTGTCACATGGGCACAATAGATTCGGGATCCCACATTTTCTTTGTCCTATGAGAATTGGTAGCATCGATTGATCCATAGCGCAGTATTATATTTCCCTATCTTATCAGTAGGATTTGTTTGACTGCCAAGGTTCCACTTCTGGTCAATGAAGAAATTGTTCACCCAGACACCCCAATTAGTAGAAAGACAATAGAGAGTTCTGAGGCTCAGCTTAGGAGAGAAAATAGAGTACATCCTCCCGAGCAAGTTCTCCTCCCACCACAGAATGCTTTGGCGACCGACACAGCCCTCCTGGGTAGACAGTTGTCTCAGATGAAAGTAACCTAAGTAGAGTTAGGTCGGTCTATTGGCAACTTTACAACTATTTTGAAAGGGATGCAGCAGAGGCAAATTAATATTGAGGGAGAACTGCAACGAGTGATCATGCAAGTACAATGTTTTTACCAAAATGATGAGAGCATGTGCCATGATCACAGAACCATCACTTATGTATATGATCAGGTACATGAGCAGATGCTCTGTTTTGGGATTCGACTGGACACCATTGATCGAAATGTCAGCCGGATAGTCAGGAATGTTGATTCTCTCCGGACCACTAGTTCATCAGGCCAGTCGGACCAGTCTGGGTCCTCCATGCATCCACCCCTGAGGAGTCTCTGATCCTTTACTCCTTTATTTTGTTTATGTTTGTCTTTTACATTGGGGACAATGTACGTTTTTTTGAGGGTGGAAGTTGACTCAATATCTTTGTTGCTTACCTTTCAATGCTTACTTTTCAAATGCGTCTCGTATTTTTCTTTTAAAAAAAATTTAGTGTCTAGTACAACGTTTAACGACTCGTCATATTTGTTGATATTTGTTGGAATTGAGTATAACTTGAGCTAGAACTAGACAACATCATATCCTATGATTTTACTTGATTGCTTATCCATGTTTGATTTGTTACTTGAGCACATAGCCGTCATTGACTTATCACCTATGTTGGAGCATGACTTGATTATGTAGAGTTAATGGTTGATATGGTGACCCGAGTTTGAGTAAAGTCTTCAATTCCTTCATATAGGAACCAAATTGCTAAAAAGCAGTTTGGGGTGGAAATATTAGTGCTTGTGTTTATAGAAGTTGATGGTTTGAAGTTCTTGGATCATATCCTAGGTTGAAGGAGTTTGAGTTAAGAAGTCTAGAACGGGTGATCATCTATGTTAAAATTTGAATCCCATGAAAAAAAAATACAAATTTGTGATACATCTTACACTTTTTTTCGTAGCCTTTTATGACTCGAGTTATTAAGCCAGTTAGGGTATTCAAAACCCGGTGCCCTGTGGTTATCTAACTTGTGAGTCATCGACCTAAAGCTCGCTACATGAGTTATTTAGAAAGCTTAATGGAGAGAAGTATTGCACACAAGATGTCCAAAAAAAAAAATGCTGCAATCAAAATATGAAATAGCAAGAGAAAAAAAAGGGATTTAGACTATAAGCAGTGAAAGGTACCCTATAAAGACTTCAAGGTTTGAGCTTTGGATACTGACGGTTGACTTTAAGAGATTATTACCATTTTTCCTTCTAGAGATATAAATACCTAATTATAATCACCTTGTGTGGAAAAATGCATTTTTATGATTATTATTAGAAGCCACATATACAAAAATACCTTGGGATTGGAGAGAAGAGCATAAGGAGTGATTTTACATGAGAGGTGTGAGAAAAATTGACCACCCAGGGATGGGATTACGATTAAATCAACAACACTTAATTGATTATGTTCTAGTATGGGGGTAAGTTCAATATTGGCTAATCACACACACACACACACACAAAGTCAAACATTGGATACGTACAAATGTTTTATTCTCTTTTGATGTTGTTTGGACCTATCTAGAGTGTTATTTTAATTCGAACCTGAGGCATATGGTAAGCAGTTTAACAAGGATTTCATTTACTTTGGATTGTTTAGATTAATGATTTGATTGATTTCCTAAGTTTGTGTGTGTTGTTTTGTTCAAGGACGAATAAATGCTTTAGTTTGGGGGTGTTTGATAAGTATATTTTTGTGCACTTATTTGGAGCCATTTTACTAAGTTTTTGTATCGTTTTATTATTGGATTGTACTTAACTTAGGTTATTTTTTATTTTATTTCAGTTTTGGACCTAATTCTAAGCAATTGGGAAAGAAGAAAGGATAAGTAGGCAAATTGATGGAAGTTTGCGGACCATCAAGCTTTTGGGTAAGAGTTGAAATACAAAAGTTGAAGAAATTTGATGAGGATGACCAAGATAGAAGAAAGAGTGAAGAAAATTTAGCCTGGGCAACCAGTTGTTTTTGTTTGGAGGTCGCCCAACCCTAAAAAACACTAATAGAAACAAAAATTTGTACTGGGCGAACGCCCACATTTCCGAAAAAATGTTCTGGTTCCCTAATTTGAATCTATTGTACCTAAACAAAGTAGTTTGCCACATTTATTGATGACCACACTTGAATATGTTGGGTTTATCTACTGAAATAAAAAATCGATGTTCGATCAGTATTTATGAACTTCCATTTCATGATTCCAAACAATTTCAAACAAAACTTCAAATTCCTCGAATTGATAATAGCACGGAATATTTCAATGCTACTTTACAAGACTACCTAAAAAATGGAATAGTCTACCAAAGTTCATGTATCAATACTCCCAACAAAATGGATTTGTTGAATGAAGAAACAAACAGATACTAGAAATAGCTTGTGCCTTAGTGTTTATTACAAATATGCTAAAAACATTATGGTGTGATGTCATTCTAACATCTACTTATCTAATTAATCGACTGCCTAGTTGGACTCTCTCATTCGACTCACCATTTAAAAGACTTCAAAAACACTTCCATACTTCCCACATTAGTTCAAAACTTTCTTATCCTCAGCCACTGCCATATACTCTGCATCAGTCATAGATAGTGCAACCAAAGACTGAATTATAAACCTCCAACAATTAGTTTCCCTTACTAGAGTGAATACATAACCTATAATCGATCTCTTGTTATCCGAATCTCTAATATAATCTGCAGCCATTTATCCCACAACAAATGATCATTTTGTTGCCTACTAAATATGATGCTATAGTCTGCAGTACTCCTCAAGTATTTGAATATCCACTTGACTGCATCCCAATGTTGTCGTCTTGGACTTGCCAAAAATGATCACCATACTAACATGTGCTAAATTTGGTATTGTATAACCATAGCATACATTTGACACCCCACTGCACTAGCTTATAGAACCTTTGACATGTCTTCATTTTCAACATCTGTCCTCGGGCACTAAGTGTTAGACAATCTAAAATGATTCGTTAAAGGTGTAATCACTGGTTCTATATTACCCATTCTAAACCTCTATAACACCTTCTCAACAATACTGCATTGAAATAACCATAATTTTCTAGAATCTCTATGCCTACGAATCTACATCCCAAGAATCTTTTTGGCACTACCTAAATTCATCTCAAGTTCTCTTTACAACAAAGTCTTCAATTTGTTGACCTCACACTCATCGCAATAATCAACATATCATCCACATAGAGTAATAGAAAAACAAAAGAACCATCATCAAGGCTTTTTACATAAACACAACATTCATACTTATATCTTATGTAGCCAATCCGAATAATTATGAGTCAATCACTTGTACCACTACAGCAGAGACTACTTCAGCTAATAAAGTGATCTCCTCAATTTACATACCAAGTGCTTCTTTCCAGGCTAACTGAACCATTCTATCTGCTCCATATAAATTTGATCTTCTAAATCGCCATGAAGAAAAAGTTGTCTTTACTACTTCGTGTAGTAGATAATTGATAGGAATGTAAAATACATATTTTTCTTCCTTATTTTATGCGTTTGTATTTTATTTTGTGCCAAAATATACTCATTACGCTCATATTTTGATTTAGGTGGCAATTCTATGGATATTGTGTAATTTAGAAGAAATAGGTGAAAAGGGACCAAAGTGAAAGGAAATGAAAGTTCAAGGACTAAAGTACAAATATTTTAAACTTATTTCTGACCTTGGGATGAAGATTCAAGAGCGTTAGAGGTCAATTGGATGAAGAAAGGAATCAAAATGATGAAATACAGCCAAAATATTAGCACATATAAACTTTCAAGTTGAAAAGTTTTGCATCGATTTTTAGCCTCATATTAGGACCAATTGTCGACATGGAAAATGATCGAATTTGAAGATAGTTTTAGAAGAAAAGTTGTATTCTTTTGAGTTATCTTTCTAACTCATTTTGAATAACCTCAATTGGATATTGGTAGATAAAGTTATGGCCAAAATACTGAAAGCTATCCGGGAGGAAGTTTAGTAAAACCATACGGTCACATGGCTTTAATTCTATGCGGCCGCACATACCACTTCCGAGAGTTTGAGGACTGAGTTCATTTATTCCATGCAGCTGCAAGCCTCTAATCCATGCAGCCACATGGTTTATTTTCGGGACGCGAATTTTGATTTTCGAATTTAAGTCAACTACCTATGGAAACAACTATAAATATGTGATTTGTAACCCTAGAACGGCATAACACCTCCGATCTTCATTATTCATTATT
>CAIGRE010005303.1:0-13029 GCA_903798275.1 Fraxinus angustifolia subsp. syriaca
ATAGGTCACACGGTCACAGATTTCCAAATTAATTGGTTACGAATTTTTTCATGATCACAGATTATATAATTTTTAGGTCACGGATAACAAAATGGTTGGTCACGAATTATATTTTTAGTCACAGATTACTGAATTTTGAGATCACGGATTATATTTTTAGTCACAAACTCAAAATCACAAGATCTGCCTGATCCTCCACCTGCGCCACCGTCAACTACCATCTGGACGCACCCACAACCGGCCAACCACGGACGCACCCACAACCCGCAACTGTAAAAAATCTGATTGTCAACTGCAACCACTACAAGTATAGGGTTACAGCCCAACCACACCCGACGACCCTCCGATAGTAGAGAATGCCTACCCGCAACTGTAAAAAATCTGATTGTCAACTGCACCCACTACAAGTATAGGGTTATAGCCCAACCACACCCGACAACCCTCCGATAGTAGAGAATGTCTATTGTTTATGATTTTTCCTCTCTCTTGATTTGGCACCTTCTACGATTCCCAATGGCCCCCCAACTACTCAGATCCAATTTAATTCAATTTACCCACCCAAATCGGCATTGGAATTGAGCTGGGGAAGGTAGTACTTCGCATGAAAGCATCGCGACACTATCGTCATTCAAAGCAGCGTCGCGCCGCTGCCAACAGAGAGACAAGGGAGAGAGTTGGAGTGGAAGGGGGAGGGGAATGAGGCGACGGGCGACAGAGAGAGTGTAGAGAAATGGTGAGAAAGTGAGTGAGAGAAATGAATTATTTAGGGTTTGGATAGATTTATGGTTTGATATGTAAAATAAAATACCTAATTTTTGAACAATTAAATTTTCATCCTGATTTTTGAATTAGTGTAACTGTACACCTGATTTTTTTATTTTTTTTTGTAATTTCCCATGTTTATATATCACCTTAGCCCATCACAACAAATTTTCGAATCACTTTTCTCTCAATAAGCTAAAGTAAGTGGTCAATGACTTTATTGGTATTTAGTAAATATTCTAAGGTGTGCCAAGAGGCAAAAGAAAGAGGAGGAAAAATGAATGTCTAATTGGCACAAAATGTCTCTACCTTTCATTTCTTGACATTTATGCTCTTACCTTTCATTTTTCGTTCGTCGAAGGTCCCTTTCACCATGTTTTGACGATTTTACCCTCAATTCAATTGAAACAAAAAAAAATAAAATAAAATAAAATAAAACAATCAAACAAATTGCAACTATTGGCCCAAAATCTTTAAAAAGTGCAAATAACCTACCAAACTTCATCTTCTTCCCAAAACTCACCCCCACCCTATCACCGCCTATCGGCCATTTTCAAGCCACCTTGGCCACTGGATTTTTGCACCAACACCATTTCCTCATCAATCCCTAGCATTCCTACACAAATTTCAGCCTCAAAATATATACATACAAATATATTATATTAAAAGAGAAATCAAGAATTGTACGAAACCCCTTTAGCGGATGTATGGCGATGGCGTTTGGGTTTCTTGATGCGGTTTTTATGGGCTTTGTGTGACTGATTTGTGCGATGTGTGATTCTTCGACTTTGCCATTTTCTCCTCTGATTCTTCTCTGTTCTAATTCAGAAATTCAAAAAAATGATTTTAATAAAAATTTCGACTGACATAGGTACATCCAACATATATAGATAGAGAAAGCACACACCTGCTGAGAGACGGAAACTCGGCAACTCAATTTTGTGTGTTCTGTTATGTGTAAATGAGCAGCTGAAGTTGCCCAAGTTATGGAACCCTAATTTGGGTGCTTGAAATGAGCGAATTAACCTTGTTGAGTTAATTGGGCTTTCTGAAACTCTAATTTTGTTGTTTTTTGGGGCTGAAATTTGTGTAGTAATGTTATGGGTTGATGAGGAGATGGTGTTGGTGCAAAAATTCGGTGGCCACGGTGACATGAAAATGGCCAGCAGGCAGTGATGGGTGGGGGCAAGTTTTGGGAAGAATGTGAAGTTTTGTGGGTTATTTGCACTTTTTAATAGTTGCAATTTGCTCGATTATTTTTCTTTTCTTTTCTTTTTGTTTCAATTGAACGGATGCTAAAATCGTCAAAACATGGTAAAAAGGACATTCGGCGCACGAAAAGTGAAAGGTAAGGGCATAAATGCCAAAAAATGAAAGGTAAGGACGTTTTGTGTCAATTAGCCAAAATGAATTGAACTTATCATCTTTATCCGATTTTGAAGTTATTATAATTTGAATTTCAATATCGATTTCCAACTAAATGCTACAAGTTCTATTTGATTTAATTGCATGTAACATCTAGAAATGATGGGGTGCAGTCTCATCGTAAAAACTAAAGTGCGAAGTACTATTCTGCCTCAACAATCTAATATCAATTGAAACCTATGAGAATTTGGAATTATTAGGGTTAACAAGCAAATTCCTTTTTGCAGTTGAGAGGGACGACGCGATACGAGGCTTTTTGACATTGTGTTTGTCCTTGCATTTATTTTTGCTTCAATGCAAATGACGTTTCATAATTAACGGAAAAACTAGATAGACGGTAAAAAATGATTTGCACATTGAGGGGATCGGTTCCAAGATTTGAATGTTAGTGACGCTTTGCACACAATGTACATTTTGTGCCAATTTTCTTTTGGTGGAAATTACATGGAACTAGAATTGAGAAATTATCGTTTCCAAAATTAAATTTGAAGTTTGTTTATACAATAATCAAATAATTCAATATTAATAATAATATTATAAAATTAAATTTCGAACCCATTTCAATTTCTACTTTCTTTCTTCTCCCTCTTTCCTTTCTTTCTCTACTATTTCTTATGCCCATTTCTTAATCCTTCATCGGCGGTTCTCTTCCTTCTTTCACTCTCTTTACATTCTCTTCTACTCGTTTTTTTCTTCTTCATTGACGGTGCCGATGTGGCATCGCACATAATGGCGATGGGTTTGTGGTTGTGGTTTTTGTGATGGATTTGTGGTTTGTGGTGGTGGTGACGACAGAGGTGTTGGTGGTGGTCACATATGGTGCGCAAGGCACTCGCGATTTGGTGCTTTGGTGTTTGTTGATGTTGCAATTTGGCAACGATGATGGTGCTGGAGTATGGCGTGGCATGGTGTTGTGGTTTTGCATTGCTGTGGTGGTGGTTTTGCAAGTTTGGTGAGGCAGTGATGGTCATGGTGGTTGTAGTCATTTTGGCAGTGGTGCGATAGTCATGGGTAGATGGGATGGAATAGGGGATGTTTGTGACTAATTATTTGATTGATTGTAATCAATAAGTTGGTTAAAGTGTGGCAAATAAGTAATATGCGACTTAAAAAATGTGATTGTGACTCACATTTTATTAAGTTGTGACCCAAAAATTAATTGTAGCCAATTATTTTGATAATTTGTTATCGATAAATAAGTTATGATCAATAAAAATTTTGATTTTATGATCGATAAATAAATTGTGACCTATAAATTTTTTGAGTTGTAACCAATAAATAATTTGTGACCTATAGAATTTTTTATTTGTGATCGAGAAATAATTTGTAACCGATAATTTTGATGATTTGTGATCAAATTGTATAAATTTGTGACCTTAATATATCTAATTAATAAAATATTCTTTAACTAATTATTTCATAAATAAATTTTAATAATATCAAATTTTGAAATTTTAAACTTTATTTTTTAGTTTTGAAATGGATTACATTTTGGGAAAAATTCATGGATCAGGTAGGATCTATCACGAAATTAAAAATCAGGCTCCAAGTTTTAGAATTATAAAAATTAGGCTTTTTCATGAATTAATTAATTATAATTTACAATTATTATATTAAATTAAATATTTAACTGTAATATTATATAATAAACCCACCCACCTCCACCACCCCTACTGCTCCGGTGACTGTTCTTCGGCTACACTTAATTCCGACGACTATTCCAATGACTGTTCGCCGCCGCTTAATTTCGGTAACTGCTCCAATTCCGAAGTCACGGATATCTTATTAAGTAATTAAAATTTTAATTTTTGGTCACAACTCATCAAATTATTTGGTTAAAGATTTTTAATTGTTCACAAGAAAAAATTTATAGGTCACAGATTTTTAATTGGTCACAAGTTAAAAAAATTTGTTGATCACGTATTTCCAAATTTGTTTGTCACAGAATAACAAATTTTAAAGTCACAGTTAAATAGTTAGCCACAGAGAACTATATAATTGGTCACATACACCCAAGTATTTGTCCCCCAATCCCACTACACAATCAATACTTGGTCACAGATTGATATAGTTGGTCACATACACCTAAACACCCGTCCACCAATCCCAAAACACCACCAATACTTGGTCATAGATCGACCAAATAATTGGTCATAGAAAGTCTTCATCCCATCCGCCCACGCCGCCGTCGCCACCAATACTTAGTCACAGAAACTTTTCATCCCATCTACCCGACGCCGAAGCCGCCTCCATCGCCCCGACCACCGACCAACAACCAACAATAACACCAACGACAACCAACCACCAACAATAGCCACACACACAGAGATCCACCCTCCACAGCCACACACACAAAGATCGCCACATCACAACCGAGAAACCACCGCAAAATTACAATCAAAAAATCGTTGCACCACCACCGCAACAACCACACAACCTCCACCACCTCGACAACCATCTCTATATCTATCTATACCATGACATAACTCAAAGACCCACAATCTACTATTCGTTCTCTGTCGAGCGAAGACCTCCACCGCACCCACAAATCGCCGCATCGAAGACCCACAACACCTCCACCGCTCGCCATAGACACACAGCGTCGCGACGTCAGTAGCAGCATCAAGACGCTGTTGTGATTCACATCAACGCCTTGGCTGCGCTGTGACGCTACTGCCGATAGGGAGGGAGAAGGGGAGGAGGCAGCATGGAGGAGAAGGGAGGGAGGGCGAGGGAGAAGGGGATGAGATCGCGGGGCAGAGAGAGACGGACAATGCGTGGGGGGAGGAATTAATAAATAAATTTAGGTTTTAAAAGATTAATTATTTAACAAAAATGATAAAATGGTTAAAAACATGATAAATGAAAAAAAATGTGAAAACCTAATTTTAAAAAAGGCCAAACTTAAGACCTGATTTGATGTAATTTCCACTTTGTTCCCCTTTCTTTATTCAGTAAAGTTAATGAAGGACAACACAAAACTGGCAAGTCAACACACATAAGCCCAAGTAACCCAACAGCCCGATAAAGTCCATTACCAAGTAGGGTTTCTTCCCGTCACAAAATCCTCTGCATTCTCAAACATCCCATACACTCACCCCACCAGAAGAAAAATCTCATCAGAAATGGCGACTTACAAGGTAAATACTCCGCTCTATATATATGTGGTCTTGTTAAATGAAATTAGAGGTTTTCAAATTTGGATAGTTTTGATATATGGTTGTTGGGCGTGTTTGTACTTTGTGCAGTTTCATCAGTACCAGGTGGTGGGGAGAGCTCTACCGACGGAGACAGATGAGCACCCGAAGATCTATCGGATGAAGCTCTGGGCCACCAATGAGGTCCGCGCCAAGTCCAAATTCTGGTTCGACCTCCGCTACAATTAATATATACGTAATGTGTTTTGTATAAAATGAGCTCTGTTGGTGATTATAGTGAAACGTATTGTTATTGTGATTTTAAAGGTATTTCCTGAGGAAGCTTAAGAAGGTGAAGAAGAGCAATGGTCAAGTCCTAGCTATTAATGAGGTGTGCCTTCAATTCTAATTTATTCAAGTGTAAACATTGCGCGCTGATTTCAATAATTGGGTAATTCGTTTCTTTTGATGCTATTTGATCTAAATGTATATTTTGATGTAGTACCATCATTTTGCGTTGCAGAAAATGCTCCCAGTGCCTGTTTCAGTATTCCTAAAACTGGGTAAATTTGCCCCCGATCTGTAGTTTTTCTGCTTGGTCCCATCTTAGAATTTTTAAAATTAAAATGTTCAGTTTTTGGATTTGACGAATGCTATACTGGTAGAACATAAATCTGATGGGGATTGTTATATCTTGATGAATTTCCAACCTTTCTTCACTTGTAATTTACACTGTCAATTCTTTATAGTTGATTTGGGTGTGTACATCACACAATTTGAAGCGCCAAAGTCTATAGGAAATAACGGGAAGGGAAAATTTAGAAAGTATATACTATGTCATAAAACTAGAGCAGATGACTCGATTGATAGTAGAATTTACAGATACAATGATTATGTCTAATAATTGTAGTTTCTACATTCAAAAAAACTGTTATTGTTTGCTTAGTTGTGATGTGTAACAGTGTAAGCCATAATTTAATTCTCGTTTCCCGGCTTTATTTCCTATTGCATACATAAAGAATGGTGTAGAATCTTTCCAGTGGCGATATGAGAAGGATTTGGATAATGTTCTTTTAGTTTGTTCTCACGTAACGTTTGTTCTTTTGATGTATCAATTGACAGCCCTGCAAAGATAAATACTTGTGGACGGATATCCATTTTTTTATTATGTTTATATGCAAAGATCTCTTTCTTCCCTACAAAAGTCTATTCTGCATCTTTCATTTGAGCTCCTAATCCGTAGTTCCAAAAAATTATCTGTTTCTTCCACTTCCAAGGGCACATTTTTCGTTCCTTCTATAATACTTGATCTTTTATTTCTAACAATCCTTTCTATGATTTTTCGAGTAGATCTTTGAGAAGAACCCGACTACAATCAAGAACTATGGTATCTGGTTGCGTTACCAAAGTAGGACTGGTTATCATAACATGTACAAAGAATACCGAGATACCACTTTGAATGGTGCTGTACAGCAGATGTACACCGAAATGGCTTCTCGTCACAGGGTTCGCCATCATTGCATCCAAATTATCAAGACGGCCACTATCCCAGCTAAACTTTGCAAGAGGGAGATTACCAAACAGTTCCATAACTCTAAGATCAAGTTCCCTTTGGTGTTCAGGAAGGTGAGGCCACCTACTAGGAAGCTCAAGACGACATACAAGGCATCAAGACCCAACTTGTTTATGTAACTTGATTGGTCATTTTTTGAACTCGGAACTGCCTAGTTTCTGCAAATTTTGTTGTTTAATTATAAGTACCTTAAGTTTTATATAATTATTGACCATTCATTTGTGTTTGATGATTGGTTTTGAGAAAATCTAGGATTATACCAGAGTTATTTTTTTTATCTCTGGTTTCGAGTCTACCCTGATTTTTGCTTGTGTATGTATATTTTTTATGGAGATGCTCGTTGATTTACAAGTAATATCCATCACAACCTATTAACAGAATCATGGAGAGAATACACGATATTATTTTGGCAATGGTGCACGTGTATGTCAACCCTTTATCTAGAAGATTTCACCCATAAATTGTGCTGAGTTATTTAAGAACAAGAAATATATAACTTATAAAATTTATCAAGTGATAAATTTTTTTGAAAAAATGACTTTTCCGTAAGAAACTAAATTTCTTACAAATTCTCAAATTGTCCAGTTTTTTCTAATTAAAAATAGTTTATTTTTCAAAAAAGTTCGAACAAATCGCCTCATTTTCTCTGAAAAATCAAGCATTTATCTATTTTAAAAACTCAAACCGTAACAAACGCTAACCATATAGCAACATAATTCTTTTTTTTAATATATAACCGTAGATGTCTGAATTAATTTGCACACACCTCGACTAATCTTACGAGACCCTGAAGTCATATAGCAACATAATTCTAAATGATATAGTTCTTGATTGCTTCATTTCTGTACAAGAAATTGCAAGTAATGCTGAAACCACTGGTGCATACAACATCAAAAACCCCATTTTCATTCTTCTGATGAGCATAAGATGAAAAAATTCCAAGGCACAAGGAATAAAAATATGCTATTTTAACACAAGTTAGCAATAAAGATTTATTACATCGAGCAAGACATGCTACTCAGCTCCATGACGTGCAATTCCACGAGTAATTAAATCTGGCTTCATTTCCACAGTTTGGGAGTTCTCTGGCAAATAAAGACCTTCAAGCTGTCTCCTGTCACTTTAACTAGACAAAATTCCCTGATAATTGTCGAAGAAAGTTATTCAACTACTAAAATATTCAAAATCTACAACTAATTATTTTGTATTACATGTTAACAAGCTTTTTTGTCATGTATATGAAATTAGGAATGCAAGTAGATGTAGACTCATTAATATGGTTTTACTAGGCTAAAAGGCTTGGTTATGCTCGATGATCTACTAAATGAGTAAGCTTGTACTGATACAGAAAAGTCCTCAAAACAAGGCCGGAAATAGTATTTAAGTGCAACGGAGACATCTGTTAAAAATTTGAATACCGCCTGCAAATTTCATTGCAGAAGATTAGGCTGGATAATTAAATAATGGCATACCATCACATGACAACAGGAAAACTTCAATTGACCGCTTCACATGAAGTACACTGCATTCATGTCTCTGACTAGCATCAAGCTGCCTTTCTCGTGCATTATCTGCGGAGAGATGGAAATTTTATTCTGCTACTAGTTATGGCCAAAGCCACACGACTCTTTAACCTTTGGGAGGCCTCTTAAACCAAAACTTTAATACTTGGTAAAAAATGTCAACATTACCTCTAGAAGGGACATAATCTCTACTGTTGAGTAAGGCACAGGTTCCCCAAGGTTAACAACCCCCTCAATATCTGCAATTGACATTTGTTCTATATGTTGTGCATGCCTATACCTCCCCAATGCAGCACTAAATGCTTCCAATCTACAAGCAAAGGAAAGCATTATACCAACAACATAAAACATTAGCCCCCATCTTTGGCAGCAAGAGTAACATTGTATTAGCAATATTTGAAAATAAGACGTTGTCAAGATCCTTGTAGCGTATGAGCAATAAACCTGTCCGGGGATATGTTGACTTCACTTGCAGGGGGTGCATCCACATCCATGGCTTCCATTTCACTTGCCAAAGTATTTAAAAGAAGAAATGTCAACATAATCAATTTGATGCAACAATAATCATCAAAGAAACCAAGCAAAGAGCCTAATTCACAACAATAATAGTGGCTACCAACATTCTCAAACACAGCCTCCTTGAATATAAATTCCTATCTTCATTGATAGGTACTAAAAAGGTTATTAAGGAGAATGAAACATAGAATAAAACATGAACAGATGATATTTGAATTTAGCTTGATAATATGCAAGAAGTTTGATGAATCACTCTTTCATGCAAAGAAAAAAGGTGTTCTGCTCTCAGATAGTACTACATGACTGTCGTAACTTCCAGAAATCATACTAGACATTACTTAAAAATCCCCACATTAAACAGTAGCTAGAAGAACGATAAATTCACTTACCCTCTAGCAGTAGTAGAACCTCCATTAGCAGGTCCATTTCTACCGCCACTGTGCCCTGTATTGTCAGTGGCACCATGTTCAGCTCCACGTTCTCTCTCCATTTCACTCTGCCTTTCTTGCTCTCGCTCCTCCATTTCATTTAGCTCTTGATGATATATAGCAAAGTTTAGAACTTGAAGAGCAGCTTCAACATCAGACTTCAAAACCTGCCCAAGTCAGGTCATGAGACATTATTCTTCAATAATAAAACAAGGTTTGCACATCATAACCATGCTGAGAGGTGCATATTACTAGTTATCATAAACTGGTGATATACTTATTTTCAGTTTTGATCATTAGCCAATGATGACTATATAAAAGTTTAATTTTATTTTTTTTGATAACTGTGGATGTCTGGACCAACTTGCGCACGTCTCAACTAATCCCATAGGACCCTAAAGTTTACGGCCGGGTACTCACCTCAATGGCCCTGAGGGGACTCGAACTGGTGACCATTGGGAAGCAAACCCAAAGCTTCACCATTTGAGCAACCCCTCAACGTTAACTTTATACAATTTTAATTAGTCAAATTGATTATTTAATGATAAACCTTTAAGTCCCATCACACTACTTTTTTACTTCCAAATGGTTGATGAACCAAAAATAACCATTACCTGTCTCCTCAGCCTCAGCTTGGCATGGGCAGTTGATAGACGTATAATAGTTTCTAACGTCCTGGCAGTAATTGGCAGTGTTCCTCCTCCAGTCTAATAAATTATTCAGATCAGCATATTATAGCAGCAGTTTAAACACTAAATATGGATTTCACCTAATATTACCGAAAGAAACCAACCTTTGCATTTGAACTTGCGTTTCTCAGCTCTGCATATGTAGTTGCAATGTGCTCTGAAGCCTGCAGAGGATGATTTGTAAAGGATAAAATCAGGAGGGAAGCTATATCAAGGTGTTTTGAGAGAGAAACTCAAGGAATGAATAAAGTTCCAGCAACTATATGGCATGTGGGCTTTAAAAAAAAAAATTTAATTTCACAGGACATATCAAAATGATTCACAATCTACACTCTCATGTAGTAGTTATGGATTTTGCTGATGAGTAATAAGCCTCACCTCATCAGTAAGCTCAGGCTGAATCCTGTTTTTGGCGTAATGAATGTACTTCTTAAGAAAATTGATGGTGAGAGTATCACGCTTACGACCTCTGTCAGTTTTCCTCCCATGTAGCATTCGGTTGTACTTGACAAAAATGGTTGAATCTGTCTCGGCTTCATTTTCTTGTTCATATCTTGAATTACCATCTAACATTGAGCTGCCTAAAATATCAGCACTTTGCTTAAGGAATGTCAAATGATTTAGAAAGACATCTAAATTTCAGTCACGAACAAAAGCTGCATACCTCCATCTACCACTGAGCGAAATCGGTGCATACGCAACACATGTTCAGAAATTTGACGATCAATCCCAGGATCCATTTGATCCAAAACGATGAACAATAAATCAAAACGAGAAAGCAAAGAGTCTGGAAGTCCAATGTTCTTTGTTGGAGTTAATGAACGGTCATACTGTATACAGGCAGAAGAAGAAAAATTAAACAAACGGTAATAGAAGATGCAAGTCGACACTCCTGTTTTTCCCATATTCTTTAAGCAACTTACAGTCCCATAAATTGGATTTGCAGCTGCTACTACACTGCACCGAGCATTCAAGGATGCATGAATACCAGCTTTGGCAATTGTTACAGTCTGCTGTTCCATCACTTCATGTATAGCAACACGATCTTGATCGTTCATTTTGTCAAACTCATCAATACATACAACACCTCGATCAGCAAGAACCATGGCCCCAGCTTCTAGTCTTCTTTCCCCTATTTTCAAGAATTCTAATCTCATGAGTAATCACCAATTAAAGCTTACACTTTTTTCTGCAGATATGTCCTACCTGTCTCTTGGTCGGAAGTGACTGCAGCTGTTAAACCAACTCCAGAAGAACCCCGACCATTTGTTGATATGGCTAGAGGAGCAATATTTATGATTGCTCTTAGCAACTGAGATTTGGCAACAGAGGGGTCACCGACCATCATCATGTTTATGTCACTATAATCAGCAAAATTGTATTGTGAGAACTTGACAAAACATGCTATATGAGGTTTATGCAATATGTCTATAATGAAGAAACATGAGAATAAATATAGCAGGTGAAGGAATCCACACATCCATGCATTGCATACCACTATATAGAGCTTGTTCTAGCCAATTGACAAAAATAGTATTACCCTCGCAAGTGAGTTCCATTTTTCAGGTTCTTTTCTGTTCCTCCAAGCATCAATAGAATCACTGCTTTCTTAATCCATAGATGCCCATATATAGAAGGTGCAATAGAATTAGCAAGCACATCAAATGCGTCATCTGTTTCAGATATTTTTCTGATGTTTTTCATGTCTTCACTTGAATACTGTAGATTGTGTGCCATTTTGTTGAGAAGAGAGACATTGTTGGCTATGAGGACAGTCCTACAAAATTGGTAAACAAGCTTTAAAGAATATTTGATAGCACGAAGGAGAAATAAATGAGCAGACTATTAGGCATACACATGGCAACCTGAATACTCCATTCACACTGCCCTTGCTTTTTCCAGGAAGGGCTTTGTATATCCCAACAATTGCCACACGGTCTCCAGGCTTGCATGAATCCACTAGGTCATCTTCTACGATGACATCCACTGTTCTTGGAAGTTGACCAGGAGCAGCATTTTCTGGCACTTCTTGCATTGATAATGTCTGGTGGTCCTTATAAGTGCATAGCCCATACTCAGTCACTAATAAGTTGCCATTCTCGTCCTGAAAATATTAATTTTCAATAAGGAGTTTACTTTTGTCAAAAATCACAAAAAGATGCGAACAGGGGAAAGGGGAAAGAAAAGATAAAACTGTGGTGGCTACCCGTGTTGGATATACTGAACCCGTTGGCAAGCCCATGTTGGATGTAATATCTCTGTATTCACGAAGTGTGAATTTCTCTGTAGCAGGGCAGAAGTGGACACTCTTAACAACCTTGGGCCTCACAAGAGAACCTATACATGTACAATAGGCAGATAAGATACATGCACCCAAACAGCATCACTAAAAGTACACATATAAGACCATAAGAACATAATGTCATTTAGAACATAACAATGAAGCCATAAGAACATAATGTCATTTCTCCAGTGCTGGACCATAACAATGAAGCAGCATGTCAACAGAAGTTTAGAACACCAAGAACCTGAAGTAATGTAAACGCTGCAAGTCAAGAGAAATACTGGTTTAAAGAGCATAAAAAGAGGAAAATATTTGGTAACTTTCGCGAAAAGGTAATATTTGATGAACCGTCTAGACTAAAGACCACAATTGTTTCTCCTGTTCGCCTACTTCATCTTAACATTAGTAAAAATATCCCACTGAACTATGCAAATCTTACTAACTTTGCTTAGCATTATGGTTTCAAATGAAGAATGTGGTCCTGACATTGGCTAATGATGACAAATAGTTTAGAAATTCCAACCAAGAAATGTAAGAATACAGAGGTCGTATACTCATCGTTCTCTCTAAAAAGAACATAATGTGAAGCGAACCCGGGTATGGGATCAGTGTGGAAAACGCCGAGAAAGCCCAAAATTTAGGTTGTAGACGGTAGAATCTCGACTCGCGAATTATTGAACCAAGCAACCAAA
>CAIGRE010005308.1:0-10982 GCA_903798275.1 Fraxinus angustifolia subsp. syriaca
CCACCAGAAACCCCCCACCACCATTCTCAAAATTGGCATCCCAGAAATACCCCCACCGCCACCAGAAAGACCACAATCGGACATCCACAGCCATCGCCTGCACCAACCTGCAGCAGAACCACCGTTTGCAACAGAAACACAATCGCGACCCAACCACCATCACCATTTGCAACAGAAACACCGCAGCCGTTCACGACCCAACCATCCCCGTACACACCCAATCAGTGAACGCCCAAACCTTAACCACCACCGCGCCGCTCGCAGGGGTAGCGTCGAATGGAGGGAGTGTCGTCGCAGGGAGAGGACAGAGAGAGAGAGACACACGACTGTAATGGAAGAGAGAGAGAGAGAGAGATCAAAACGAAATGAAAATGAAGAGAAAGAGAACACGTTTCCTATTTTTTATTTTCGAAAACAATTTTTCAAAATGCCAAAAAGAACACATTTTCAACAATCTCAAAATGGACACTCAAAACACAAAATTGAAACACGAAGAGAACTACCCCTTATATATCCGGGAATCTTAAAATGACACAAAGAGAACACCACCTTAATGTTTCGAAGCATATTTTCCCCTTGAATCTCATTTTAATGGATTTCAAACAAGGGCTAGATAGCACTATGTATAAAAAAATGTTTGAATAATGTTATCAAACAAGGATTTTAACTACACATTTTTCAAAAAATTACTAAACAAGACATCATTTTTATACAATTATGACCATTAAACAGGAGCACATTTTAATCACGCATTCTCGGGAAAAAAACTATTATCACAAAATTTATATTTAAGAAAAATGGATCTCAAGCCCACTCGAACATCACGTGATTTCATATCTTTTGCTGATTTTAGATAAAGCAAATACCGAATCCAAAGCAAGTCTATTCCCCTTTTTTTAAAAAATAATAATTAAATCCACATTCTATTGGACCTTAAAACAATTAAATTAATTATTTGTTATCTAACACCAGCATAGGTGGTGATGTGTGATATGTTAAATGAAATGTGAAATTCTTTTTGTCTGCATGCTCATGTTTAACTATAGATTCATACAATAAAATATTTCGTATGTAAATTCAAATTTTTTTTTCTTATTTTTAATCACATTCTCTAAAAATTTATTATTCAACGCTTTATTTTTTCCAATTAATGGCTATCAAACATGAATTGAGATTTGCTATCTAATTTTTGTTGTTCAATTTACCGTCCATCCAATTAATTATTGACAATTTAATTTTAAATTAATATATAATCTCAAATTTAAAATAACGTGTTAATAATTAACTGAGTGAAGACTGAATTAATACTACTAATTCATCAGACAAATGAGTGGTAAATTAAACGATAGACTTCAACTCTGCCAAAATGTCTTTACTGAACAGGTTTTATATAAACGAGGCATTGAGAACTGACGCACCCACATGCAAAGATTCTCTCGTCTATGTGATTTAACTCTTTATCTCATCTCATGCACCCCCACTCACGCAGCTGGTTGCATTAATTAAAAAGTATTTTCTTTCTTTTTCTTATTATTAGATTTATTCATATGAACTTCTAGGACGTGTTCGACAGAGATTAAAATTAAAAAATTAATCGTTATTGTTGACTTTTATTAGACGAGTGAGATTCAATAACGACTATATTTTCAATTTTAATTGAATTTTAAATTAGGAGGAACAAACCCTTAACAGTGACTCTGGGTACGTTATTCTGAAATATTTTATAAGTATTATAAAAATAATATTTGATATCAATTTGTTTCGAGAATTTCACGAGTCTCAAACGAACCAATAAGAAAATTATGATAGAAATGTAGGAGAAGAAAATTGCTCTATCGAAACTTAACTTCTATCATTCAATTCTTTTTTTTTTTTTAAATTATGAAATATTACAAATGAGCAACGTTTTTATATTACATTTGATAAATAAGAATTAATCGCTAATACTTGAGTTTAAATACCCATTAAAATAATGTGAATGTTAATTAATTGAGAATTAATAACACAAAGTTTATACATGACAATAATTTTGTATTATTTATTATATATTGAAAAATGAAAAGTAAGGTATTATTGAAATAATTGAATTGTAGTTGAATTAAAATCGTCCAAAAAATTATTCTTATGATACTTAATATATTATAGATATAAATTAGCAGGTAATTGGCACAAAATTCTCCATTAAAATTTTATAAAATAGTGAATTTACTGTTCTCTTTAAAAAAAAACGCGTAAAGGAGTCCAGTTGAAGAAAATAAAAGAAAAAATAAAGTAAAAAAAAAAAATTATCTCCTCCACCAAACTCGACTATCCCTATCCAGGGACGTACCCAAACAATTTTTTTGTGGGGTTATTAAATATTAGGTTAAATTTTTTTTAAAATAAAAAAAACTCAGAAAAAAAAAATAAAAATAAAAATTGTGGGGTCATTTGACCCCACATGTCCCATGTGGGTCCGTCCCCGTCCCTATCCAAATCTCTTTCCACCACCACAAAGTACAAATCCCTCTCCTTCCACGCATCAACCCACCACCTTTCGCTATCCAACATGATTTTAATCCAAGGTCTTCATCATCATCATCTTAACAAAATCACAAAATATTAGGATAATTTCGTTCAAATAATAAAGTTGACAATCGACTGACCACCAAGCATTGCCCGTCTCTAGACTAAATTTGTTTGACAATCATTAAAACAACATTCCTTTTTCATTTTTTTTTTCAAAATTTATTTTTAACCACGTTATCGCAATAAAATATTCTGCACTTCAATTTAACACATTTTTCTACTTTTTAATCACGAGTTTTCAAAAAAATTACTATTTCTCAATTTTTTTTTTTAATCATAAATAGAAGCTAAATCGTAGCAGCAAGCCAATAGTTTGTAGCACCTCGTGAATCGTGATTCACGTGTATTTAAAAGGAAAACTAAAGTAAAAACAATAAGGTTGTGTTTGATACCCAACAAATTCCATGGAAATTTTCAATTTTTTCAAGAAATGTAGTGTTTGGTTGTAAAAATTTGGCCAAGAAAAAAATTTATTCCTTCTCCACCTACGCGCCCTCTATCTTGCTTTTTAAGGAAAAGGCTTTCCCACCATTTTGGTGGGAAAAGCATTTTTCAGGTTATGCCATAATTTTTTATTTTTATTTTTGCAATGGAAATTAATTTCATAACCAATTGTAAAAAAAATTCACTTTAATGAACAATTTCCATGTAAAACTAAGTCGAACGAATACTAAATTTTGATGAGAAAAATGATTTTTAGGAAAAAAAGTTTTTTCGTTTTTTACTTTTTACTTTTTGGCAATATAAACAAATTTTTTAACTAATTGTGGAAAACATTATCACTTTAATGAATAATTTTCATGTAAAACAAAGTCAAACGAACACAAAATTTTAATATTTTTCAGGGTGAAAAATTATATCAATCAAACACACTTAATTAACAATTCTCAGTAAAATAATTTCTAGATAATTACTTTATCTGAAATTCATTTTATTTCCACCAATTTTCCACCATTACAATCAAACGGATCCCAAAAGCATATATATCCCTTTAGAATGTAACGAGACAAACCTGGACCAATCTGATTGACATCTTGACTTTACCGATTACGTTATTTAAGGGAAAATAATTTACCAAGCTATGATTGACAATCATTATTTTTATATTACAAAATAAAATAGTATGTATATAAATCTAAAATATTTTTCTACTTTTTAATCCCACATAATTTTAAAAATCACTATTTCAAAACTCTAAGGTTCCGTTTGATATGCAGAAATTTATATGAAAAATGGAAAATGTTTTTCATTTTCCAACTTTTGTAGTGTTTAATAGACAAAATTTTCCTGGAATATATTTTCCAACTTTTCAAATTTTTCACATTTTTGAGGAAAATAAATTCTTGATATTTTGGCGAGTAAATATTTTTCAGGTTTTTTTGGCAATTGGAAGAAATTCTAGACACAATGGTAAAAAAATATTTTCACGTTTATTGACAATTTCCATGCAAAACAAAGACAAACGAATGGTATCCGGTATGATTATTTTTTTTTCAAATTTTTTTATTTTTCACAATTGGAACAAATTCTAAACCCAATAGTAGAAAATATTATCACTTTAATGGACAATTTTCATTAAAAAAAGTCAAACGGACTCCAAACTTTCAACATTTTTCATGAAAAATTATATCAATCAAACACAATTAATTACAATTTACACTAATATAATTTATAGGAAAAAAAATTTCCCTATAAAATATTTTCTTTCTACTAATTTTTCACAAATGTAATCAAACAGACCCTAAGGGTGTGTTTGATAGATCATTATTTTCAATTCACTGTAATTCATTTTCTTTCCACCCATTTTCCACATTTGCAATCAAACGGACCCTAATTTTTCCAAACAATGATTGTTAAAGGGCTAAGTAAGAAGTAAGAGATGAATTCTTTTTAACTGAAATTCGCCTGTCCAGCACAAGTGTTCAAGGTTCACAGTATCGATTTTTAAACGGCTAGTGGGTTGAATTTTTAAAACACAAGTCAAATACGATTCTCAACTTAAAAGACCCGAACTATCTTAAGAGTTTGAATTATCCAATCATATTTGCACCCTAAGTTATGAAAGTTGACGACTCCTAAATTTCATCGTCACCTTTGCATAACATTATTTGAAGAAATATTTATTAACAATATATTTAAAAAAAATGTGAGATAATTTTCAATTAGTATACTTTAATTCGTGTTTGATACACATTAAAATTTTTATTTTTATTTTTCAATGGCAAATTTTTTAATAAAATAATATTTTTAAAATAACGTGGCACACGGTAAAGAGTCCTGTACCCACCGAAAACACTTTTTCTAACCGCAATCATCCTCGTCTCGATTAAACCAAAATCCACCTTAATATTAATTATTGCAGTCACCCCTGCATTCCTTCTCTTTTTGACTCCCACCCTCAAAAAGCTCCTTTATTCCCTTTATATTCGTCTCTGTCGCTCTTAATATTCACACAGCAATTAGCATCAGCAATTTCTCGCTGGATTTTCTGGAGTGAAGCCAAAAAATGAGCAGATTCAGGAGATTCGAGCTTGTTGAACACTCACCATCTTACATTCTCAAAGAAGCCTCCATTTTCTCGCACCCAAAAACCCTTATGACGAGCCCATGTTTTTCTCCATTTCGTGTCTTTGAAGAAGATGAGTTCGACTTAACTCTGGGCCTTTTAAACCCTGTCCCATCCCCACTTTTTGATCTCCCTTTACCATTCAGTGACTTTGAAGAAGAGAGTATTACTGATCTGATCCAGATCGAAAAAACCCCGTTCTACACCTCAACTCGCCAAGTCAAGCGCAGAGCTGGGCTCGGCTCGGATTTGTACTTGCAGTCGCTCTGTGATCGGGTTTCATCTTTGGAGCTGGGGTTTGACCGGCTGGTGAAGGCGGAGGAGAAGAAGAAGAAAATCGGGGAGAGGAAGTACACATGGACGGCGGAGATCAAGAGTCCGGAGAAGGAAGGAGTTGATAGGAAGTATAAATGGATGGCGGAGATCAAGGATTCGAAGGATCAGAAGAAGGGTTTGGATAAGAGTTACAAATGGACGGCAGAGATCAAGGGGAAGGGCGAGGATTCCCCAATTGATCGGACGTACAAGATTAAAGTGTCAAATGTAGGCGACTGTGGCGGATCGGAGAAGAAAGAGACGAAGAAGAAGGATGAGAAAGCGAAAGAGAAGGCAAAATCGGCGGGGCCCGGAACTCGCATTGTTGAAATTGAAGAACCATCTGATCATGGGGCCATTGTTTTAAGGCAGGTCGGTATAATAATATGATAATGACAATAATACATTAATAGATTCATATTTTTTAAATAGATTATATCATCCATTGCGAGACTTAGGCCGTTCGGTTGGAATTAAAATTGAAAAACTAGCCATTATTATTGATTTTTATTAGACGAGTCGGACGGTTATGTTTTCAATTTTAATTGAATTTTAATCCCTAGGTCCTATTCTTTTTTTTTTTTCTCTCTCTCTCTATCTCCCTCCTTTTTTTTAGTAGCAGTCAACGGTTCTTGGACGTAGCTTTTGCATAGATTTGAGTAAATTTATGTAGCGATATCTTTTGAGTGTCTTTTAAAGCACTAGATCTCAGCAGCATAGTTGGTAGAAGTTGATTCTTGGGGTCATGTGATTATCACTATTTGATATTGAACCTTGAAGGATTAGATTTCTGGTATATGAATCATTTATTGTTGAGAATGTTGTACAAGTTTGATTAGGCGAAGAATAGAAAAATGCTAGATGCGGCAATTTGATTTGTGCTAAACAATTGTGATTATTAGAGGAGGTGACAAAATGTTATGTCGGAGCCATTGAAGAATTTCAAAAAGAGAATGCGTGGCTTTTGTTGTGCTTTACAAAAGTTGAAGTTCATTGTATGACAGACAAATCAGTTCTTTCAGCATTATTGCAGATAAAAATAATTTCTCCATCGAACATAATACAGAAAAGCTCTTAAATGCCTCATTTGTGCCTGTAACCAAAGTTTCGCAGCATAATATGTACTCTGGATGTATGGTTCCAAACGTTATCATCAGGTGATAATGCTTACTTTTTAGGAAGCTACATGTTTAGAAGAACCATGTAATTGAGGAATAACTCCATAGTGTATTATAGGGTTATTTAGGAAAATTTTTCGGGTGCTTATTTTTGTATTTTATAGAATTCTATTATGTTTATCATTTCCTTGCTCACGTGAATATATCTTTTTAAGCTGCGTTACGTGATAATGATTTTAGATTGAATGCAAGATTGAGAACTTGAGTTGAAATTATGTCAAGAATATTGTCTGTGCTTGCTCCTATAAACAGCAACAAACTATCCCAATAGTTACAATAAACATCATTCAGATGTACGTTTCAATTTTGCAGTTCTATTTGTTCCATCACTACTATCTATCAAAATTCTTATCCTTTCCACCACTTGATGCCATGTTATTACTCCCTTCCTTGTGAAATAAAAAGCCAGAGCAGTTCTCAACTGGGAATTCTGGTCTTGTTTCTTAAATTTTTTGACTTCCAGAATATCTCTTTTGAATTGACTGTGTGAAGATTCCATACCTCTTTATGAAGTTATATTTTTGTCTTATAAAAGCGGATTTTTATATTTTAATCTTGCACCCATGGGAGCCGTGCGATGATTTCATGCCCTTTCAAAGAGAATGGAGTCCCCAAACACAGACTCTTGAATTGGAAGAAAGCAGGGTACAATATTGCATTCTGCCTATCCCATTCTGAATGGACTTTTTTCAATTCAAAGTTTTCAATAAAATGCATTTATTGCCTTGGATGTTTTCTCTCTCTGTTTACGAAGTCGTGTGCATTTTTTCTTTTTAATTGATCCTGATCCATGTTTAGTTTAACAATGGCATATTCTTGATTTTTGTGGTCACAGGCATTTGCCAAGAGAGTGGAAAAAAGCAAGGGGAAGAGGAAGTTACTGTCTCCACTTGATGCAGCGACATTGATACAGTTGAACTTCAGGGCTTACCTTATTCGTAGGTCACAGGCTCTGCGTGCGCTTCGGGAACTGGCTATTGCCAAGACCAAGTTGAAGGAGATCAGGGCCTTGTTCAACAACTTCTCTTATCGTCGTCGCATTTCCCATGATGCAGAAGAGCGCCAAAAGTTCTCGGAGAAGATCATTGTGCTGCTTCTCACTGTTGATGCCATTGAGGTAGCATAGATTGACAACTTATTTGTTATTTTTCAAATTTATGGATCATTGCATCAATTACTTAGTAGTAAGTGTAACGTAGTAGCAAATTATTGAAATGTCTATCCTAGTTTGTCCTGGTTTCAGAAATTGAAGAATGGATATGGTGTTCAAGTTTCTTGTACTCAAAAAGTATGTTTGGCTAAGCTTAAAAAGATCACTTGCAAGTAAATAAACTAATTTTAATATAACTAATTGTTTTGTTAGGTCAGTTGAAAATAAAGAAGTTACTTTTTTTTTTTATAGTAAGGTAAAATACTTTTATAGTAAGGTAAAATACTTTTAAAATAGTTACTTATCTTTAATTAATAATAAGAAAATAGTAAGTTAACTTTTACTTATTTTTTAGCTTAGCCAGATTCCCAGAGACATTATTTGGTTTAGGATAGTTCCAACACCTGTGTCTGACTAGTTGCCATGCATGTGGTAGACAATAAGGATGGATGATTAGGAAGCTAAGATTGTGAGTTCATCAGTGTTTGTCGTTTGGGTTGTTGATAATGTGTGAAACAATTCAAGTTAAATTTACTTTACAACTTTTTCCACGGTACCAAAGAATCATTTTGGAATTCACAGGGTTCAGTTCCATGCTTAGATCTTCCTCGTGCCCATTTATGAGTGTTATTTGTGTACAGAGTGATGAACCTCATCATTGATATATGCCATTTTAGTTTCTGTGTAGAATGCATTTGTCAATATAAACCGACCTTACTATCTTAGTTGTTAGCATGTATACTGCTTGTACGAATAAGACTGGCAGATGACTCTCTTACTCCTGGAAACTGCAATATTTGTCAATTTCTTCTTTTTACACTGGTTCTCTGGTTTATACGCGTTACCGTAATTTCTTGCACTAGATTTATTGCGTGCTTATTTCCGGATATGCAATGTTGACAATTATTTGTTGTGTCTATTAGGGAGCCGATCTGATGGTTCGATCTGCAAAGAAGTCTATGGTGGACGAGCTGGAAGCAATGCTTGATGTTGTAGACCCCCAGCCTCCTGGAAAGTCTCTGTCCATGAGGAGAAGGACATTTGATATGCCTGACGGTGCCATCAATAAGGAACTTGCAGCAGGCGTAGCACAGGTGGTTCAAATGATCGATCAAGAGGTGAATGGCTCTGAAACATTTGAAGCGTGCTTGTAAGTCCAGCTTTATTTTTGTGCGTCTGTTGTGGTAGGAAGATGTATCTTTTTAGTATTAGTACTGTTATTCCGGGCAATGGATTTTCGTACCACCTGACACCGGTTGTAGTCTTCCTCCGTTTGCTTTTGTGTCTGTGGATGCTATAATTAATAACTATGTTTCGTTTTTTTCGTTTACTTTCCACTGTTCATCATTTCATGGACATCGTAAGCGTAATCAGGGTTTGTTTGGCTGCAATCAGGATCCGTCTGGTGTATCCATGGGCTAAATTTAGGACTACCACTTGTAGATAATTGTAGTTTCATTCCAAAAGGTTAACATATTCGATGGAGTAGCCAAATCTCCTCGTAAGCTCATCATTGATGGAGCCATGAACTCTCTTTTAGACTAGAAAACCTTCACCTTCGAATCAAAGAAGATACATTTATATAGAAGTTTTAGATGAGCCATAGGCTCAGGCAATACAGCCAAGATCTCCAAGTTGAAGGCACCAAATTGTGAGAGGCTAAAACCGAATACTAATATGGCAGCCCAAGTAGGTAAGAAGTGCACCGACATTGGTGCAGTTGTTAGGGACCAGGCGGGCTTGATAGTTGCTGTATGCAGATACTATAATAGGGGTCTTCTCAATCGACGATGGGAGGCGTTTACATTACGAGTGGACTCCACTTAGCCAAAAATCAAATTTTATTTATTGTTATTGTAAAAGTTTAATGATCACATGACAAAAATATCCTAGTACGATTTCTTATTCCGCGATAAAAAAATTAAATATTATTATGACCAGGAAAAAAAGTAATTTAAGCCCCCTATTTGATGGCCATTATTTGGTAAAAATTAAGTTTTGAATAGTGAAATTTTGGAGAATGTGTGATTAAAAAATAGAGAAAAGTTTTGGAGTTATGTGCATAATATTTTATTGGACGAATATGTGGTTGAAAATGATTATGTAAAATAAATAATTTTGAAATAATGGTTGTGCTAAATGTCAATTAGATGGTTTGTGGATTTTTGTGGCTCTCCAGTCTCCAAGTAACTTTTAGATCAATAGATTTCTTGGTACGTCAAGTTGGTTCACAAGTGACTAAACCATTAAAATGATTCCGATCGGTCACTAAACCTTAACATGTATTCACATCAATCACTCACCATGTTTTATTAGTTATTGAATTTATATCTTTGACATACTTTACTCTAACATTTTAAAATACTTTCGAGTGGTTACTGAAATTCAAAATGTTTTTGAGTAAAATTGATTTTCTATGAGATTTCGACTTAAATTAATAAATAAATATTGACTAGATAATGAGATCTCAATCTAAGACAAAATATTGATATTGGTCAAAAATATTATTTCTCTAATAGTCAAAAGTTATGTTCAAGGAGAAAGAAAAATGATGACATAATCTTAATTTTCATCATACTCTTCTTTTACATCGAGAAATAAAATAGATAAATTATTTCTTTATTTCGATTGAGATATATACACAAATCAAGAAAATAAAAAAAATTACATCTCNTTATTTCTTTATTTCGATTGAGATATATACACAAATCAAGAAAATAAAAAAAATTACATCTCAAATATGAAATGAAATTTGACGAGCGAATGATGGGGTACAGTATATTAAATTTTAGTGACAACTTGGATCATTTTTAAAATTTCGTGGCTAATGAAAAATTATAAGTGAGCGATAGAGTAATATCTTAAAGTTTAATGAATGTCGTAAAATATTTTGAAGTGCACTGCATAGAGATGGCGAAAGAATTGTATCTTTCAACTAACATTTACCTCTCCACTCTCCTTTCTTCTTTACCCTCCCCGACATATACACACATTTAAAATATGAATTAAATTAGCCGGACACAATTGGTGTACATTATTTAAAACACGGTGAAAATCAACGTGTACATGAAACTTGATTGTAAACATATACGTATTCACTATTTTCCTCATTTTCCACAAATTATTTCTTCTAGTAGGTTCAGTGTTTTCTCCTTGTGGCTACTGCAAAGGTGACGTCGTCTCATTTCTACATTCTTGTGGGGGG